>JAEQBH010008265.1:0-208237 GCA_016808115.1 Tetrastigma voinierianum | reverse complement strand
ACTTGTTGTGAATATGGTCTGCAAGTCCTTTAAGAATCATGGACTTGAATAATCCCAGGAGTCAACCCTATTCTACCACTCCAAAAGTAGTTTGCTTGTTTCCAATTATTGGGTAAGTAGAATCAAACCCAAATTACTTATTCACCCTTTTTTTCAACATAGTGATAAAGGGATTTGATGTTTTGTCATATGTTTAATTTGACCCTTAAATTTTTTTAGGCTTAATATCGTCCTTAACATTTATTTTATAGATTAAATATGTTTTTATTATCAATCGAGTGAACAGATGGATAAATGAGCATTTAACATCATGTCACCCATTGGAAATGATACATGTCAGCGGCATTAGATGTATGTTTGTCTATTTATTCACTTTGTTGACAGTAAAAATATATTTGAGGTATAGAACAAATGTTAGGGATAATTAAAAAAAGTTTAAGGTCAAGTTAGACACATAAATGGGATAATGGACCCATATTTTTTGATGGTCAAACTGAGAAAATAGTAGTCGAATAGAATTAGGGCCTATTAGACTAACTCGAATAGGTTCGCAACCAGCAACGAATGCTTGCCCTCAAAATTTTCTTCTAATTAGGAATCCCCACTCCAAATTCTCATCCCCTCAAAACCAACTATACCCTTCATAGTTGAAAAAAAAAAAAAAAATTTCTCACGAGCTTGAACCAAAATCTCCTTTCCATATTGTAAACAGTAGAATTAATATAGAAGTTTTGTGACTCAAAAAAAAAAAAAAAATCAAATTTATAGTATTCTTGCCATATTGTAAACATAAATAAAATCATAATGTATATAGTAGTTTTGTTATTCAAAAAATTCCAAACCTAAAAGCTACACAAAAGGGTGAGAGAGAGGAAGAAAAACAAAAAAAAAAGGATAAGGAGGAAAAAGAGGAAGAGAAAGTTTTGTAAGTTTCTTATTATTTATCTTTTTAAATTTCATAGAACTATTATATAATAGATGATAGATTTATATGTTGTTCTTTTTTTAAAACTTATATTGATACTTAATTATCAACTTGAAACCTACATCATTGATGTGCGATCCAATGATCAATTTTCCCAATTGAAAGGAATTGGTGATCTTGCAAGAAAAATAGTTCAGACAAGAAAATACATTGTGTATCCACTTGTTCATTTGCTTGTTACATTGGATTTGATCCTGTCAATTGCAACAACAACCTTTGAGAGAACATTTTTTGCTATAAATATCGTGAAAAAATTAGTTACAAAATCGAATGGGAGATCAATGGATAAATGATCAATTGCTTATATATGTAGAAACATATATATTTGATAGCATTGACGATGATATTATTGTGCAACATTTTCAGAATATGAAAATTTGTCGAATACAGTGTAAATAGTATTCAATATATTAACAATAATATAACTTTTTTTGTATTTATAGTTAATTAAATATTATTTTATTGATTATTAAATGATGCCCCCTAAAGCAAAATCCTGGGTCTGCTACTGTTTGCAATCCATTAGGGCTTGGGCTGGCCCTCTTGGCCCATTTGACCTTTTTTTAATGACTATATAATATTTTCTAATTATTAAAAATATTATTTTTTTTCTATTATGAAAAAATATAAAATAGTTATTTATAGAAAAAAGAATAGTTATTAAATAAATGGTTTTAATAAATAAAAATAATATTAGTATAAAATAAAATACCATTGTAATAATTTATTTTTATATAATATTTAAGAATGAAATAAATTATAAGTATTCCAAGAAACTTTATTTTAAATATAAATTTGTAAAAATTATTATTTAATGTGTTTAAATTTTTTTTTTTTTAATGTTAGGCCAATTTTGATCTGTTTTGGCTAACTACTTACATAGGGGGTTGGGTTGGGCTAATAAAAAATGTGATGGAATAAAAATGGACTGAATTGACCCGACCCATTTGGATTAGATTTGACCGTTTCCAACTATAATTGAACATATAACCAAACATCATGCCTATTTGTGTGCCATATCCCTGGTGATAAAGGCAATAGTTCTCAAATTTACTATTTACCTCTTTAAATTTCAATATTCTGATGTTTGAATTTGGGCAATCTGGCTATGAATATCAAATTGGAGTGGATTCAAGTTAAATGAATGGATGAAGGTACGTTCTCATAGGCCCATGGGAGACAAATAAATAATTTGTAGAGGTAAATTAATTGATTTCATATCTTTGACGATCTTATACAAGATGTACTGGAATCACTCGATATGCTGCCCCCCAATTATTGTCATTTCCTTGTCTCTCATTTTAGACATCAAAAAATTAATAGAATTTTAAAGGATAATGCTTTGTCACCTTCCTAACAATGATTGGATGATTTTTCTCTTTTCATAAAATTGATGGATTGCTAAACATTGAGGATTTGGCTCTTCAAATCCCTTAGCACATCTGTAATAAGAAGCTGAATGTCATTCGAGGATCATAATGTGTGGTAAATCCCGGAAACAAGACAAAATTGAAAGTCTTATTCCAATAAATTAATTAAATAAAATTTATATAATAAAAGTCCTTATATAAATTTATATGGATTTATTAAAATAATCTTAAAAGAAAACAAACTCTAAAATATTAAGAAAAAGAATCCTATCAATAATAAAAAATAAGTAATATAATAAAATTTAAGACTAAGCCCTTGAATTCCCATTTTGTCCTAATCTTTATGGATATATTTAGAATAGGGAGTACATAGTGATGATGTTCACAACATATGAACAATTAACTTTGATTTCTTACTAGACACACCTGTGAAATGCAATCTTTATTTTCAGTAATTAAGTTTCATACATTTTTAATCGAATTAGAGTGCTATTCTAAATTTGAGAAATAAAAAAAAATCTATGTAATTTATATGAGATGAAAAGTTAGATAGTTATATTAAAACCTAACGAAATTAAAGTAGTTTCATTAGTTGAGTATGTTAAGACACATCTTGCATAGTACTAGAAGGCATGTGAATGAGTGAATTAGATGTGGCCATTTGAAGAGAAAGAGAGACATACAGTGAGAGAATAAAGATAAAATTAAAGTATAAGAAATTTTTGGCAAATGGCCAAACCGGTTAGACTCGGTTAAACCGTGGATCGATCGGCTTTTTGCATCGGTTTGTTTGTCTCTTAGGGTTACGGTTCAATTTGGTCTATCAAACTGCTACTTCGACCAATGAAAAGTGAAGGCCCAAGGCCGTGCCCATTTCATTTGCAAAAGACTTTCTTTGTGCCATGTCCTAAACGGGGTTGTGCACCAACTTTTACAAGCACCATGGCTTTTAGTTAAAGGAAGTAATTTCTCAATAGAAATACTATAATATTTCCTAAAATTATAAAATTAAATCCAAAATTTTATTTCATTTGGAATATATTCATATTTAAATATTATATATATTTTATTAAGGTAATTGATAGGAATAATTCATAGTTTTGTCGATCTTCTTTAATTAATCATACTTATTATTTAACTAGGAATAATCTCACGTTTAGGAGGTCTCATATCCGAATGGTCCACGATTGGTAACGATTGGCTTAACCAGTTAAAAATGTCACGTCTATCTAATTGGCTCCCAAAATTTTTATTTTAAAAAAAAAAAAATCAATTTGATCCACCACTTGCTTTGCCTCTCTTGCGGCGTGTCATTTATTTAATTAAGCGTAAAAACTTCTTGTGTAGCCGTGTTGGTCTTAACTAGGTCGTGTCTGGTTTCTTCATCGTCGTCCTAGTTTTCTTCATGTCTTCGTCTTGGGTTTTCGACAATCATTTATGTTTTATCTTTTGGATTCATTCGCTTTTTTCTTTTTTGATTCTGGTTCATTGTAAATGTGTTGTCTTTTTAGGAAAACCATTTCTAGTCGTCTTCTTCAGGTAAGTCATTCGATTTTTTTTTTTTTTTTTTGGATTTTGATGAAGAAAAGATGCGTGTCTACTTTTGCTTTTCAAAAGACACGTTTGATGATCTGCTTGAGGGTTTTTGGAGGAAGGATGTCGAGGATCGTACATTGACTTCGGCCGATTCGAGAAGCGTACAAATTGGCAGAAGCGGATTTGGGAAAGTCGACCCGAGAAACGTCTAGGTGGCTATTGGTGGTGCTCCACGCCCCATGGTACAACACTAATACTGCTCATTGCTGTGGGTACTAAGCCCAAAGCCAACTATACCATTCACCAAGCCCAAACATCTTTACTCGTAGGCCAAGTCCAAGTATCACCTTCCAGCCGGTTATGGGGTACAACACTTAGACTTATCATTTCCTAGCCGGGAGCCATCTCTAAGAAGATGGTCGACTAATGATTACCCGACTGGGAATTTAAAGATGCCCCCCCACTCACATAACCATTTTGGAGGTGATCAAACACTCCTTAGGGAACAAGTTGCGATAACCCCTAGGCCATCAAAAGGAAAACGGGTCATGGCGCCTGAAATCAGCCCTTAATAGAAATCGGATCGTCTTAAGCCATCAAAGCCCAGAATCGCAGTGAGGACGACATTCTTTGGTCATAACTTTTTACTCTCACGGTCACTGTCAACTTATGTATCGAAGGCGGTGGGCGAACCACCACCGTTTATTAATGCGGTTTGTTTTGCGAGTGCATCTTGGCGGGTTAATCTTCACGATGTCCGATGGCTCGAAAATTCGGGGAGACTACAATTACGATGAGAGTGAATAAGATGATATGAGAGACTCCATGGAATTCCTACTTTATAAAGCTCGAGTCGACGCCGTCTTTGTTGGCCATGTCCATGCTTGTGAACGCTTTGTCATTAACTAATTTCCCCCCTTCCCCCGCCTTTGTTGGTCATATCTATATCTCCATATTTTATATTAAATTAATCTCACATTGTCTCTAAGTCTCTCCTTCCTGTAGGACTGAATTTACAAAGGCAAAACCAACTGATGAAATAGATTATAATCCATCTGCTGCTTAGAGATGAATCTGGTCTTGCTGATGAAACCAATGTCTCCGTAGTTCCCATCGCTGCCATAGGTGTGATGGGTTTGGTCCTGCAAGTAATAGGCAATTAAAGAAGGTCACAGGAAACACAGAGGAAGCATTCGTGAATTGTTTCAGTAATTGTTGGATTTTCAAAAAAATCCAATTAAAACTCTAGAGACTGTAGTTTTATTTCTCTTTCAGAAACTCAAGAAAATAAGGCCGAAATTTTGAAATATAAATTTTTTGCAACGGAGGGGGAGGAAGGAGGTGGAAGGAGCATGAACGCGGAGAAGGGAGAGGGGTGGGAATAGAATTAATTTAAAAATTAAAATTAAAAATAAGAGCCAATTAAATAACGACATATGACAAGATAGAAGAGATGGAGGATCTAAATGATTTAAAAAAAAAATAAAATAATGGGGCCAATTTGATAGTGACATGTGGTCACCTAAAATTATTTTAACTTCCTTAGTGGGTCATTGATCATCGAACGTCTGATATGGGACCCCCAAACATGGAATTTGTTGTGACACACACTTCTTTTGATCCGGCAGATTAGGCGGGTCGAGGCAGAATCGGAGATCTTTCCGTCTCATTATCATGTTCCTTTGTGGCACCGTGTCGAGCGAAGGTGTCATATTATTATTATTATTATTATTTTAAACTTATATCACTCTCGTTTGTTAATTCATTATAATGTTAAGCGATTTAAAAGCTTTGTAATGTAAATACATGTGACGGATTACAAAATATATACAAGCTTTATATATGGAAGTATTCAACATTTACAATATTTACATTGTTTACAAGATTAACAAAATTACATATACAAAATAGACCAAAAGGTCTTCCAGTGGGCACCTAGTGATGCGTGGCCTTTGGTGATGATGTGGTTGTCTGTCATAGTTTCTCTTACGTACCTCTGTGGATGAAAACACTATCCCAGAGCTTTCTGGCTGTAGTGGGAATTAATACGTATGGATGACCTCTATTGAGGGTCTCCACATATACAAATCATATGCCCCTTGACACATATAACATTTACATATACTTATCATTTCTCGGTTATATGCTTTTCCTGACATGTTTAATTCTTTATCGTATTCGTATCTTATTGTCATCTTGTACTTTACTTCTTGTTCTTATGTATATACTATCGTCCCTTAGCAATGTTATGCTTCTCATGTAAATGTTATATATTTTTACATTTCATTTGCATACACTTGTCGTTTTAACATGTTTCGTAATAAAATACCTTAGAAGTGGATCTGGAAATAAGCTGTATGTACGAAGATCTTATCCTTTATGTATGAGATAGTGATCTCTATACTGCACTCTGCAGAAGGTATCATCCTTTATGCGAGGCAGTGGTATGCCATGTAATATGTGACTGAGCGGGGCGTATATACGAAGTATCGCCAGCATGCGAGATAGTGACCTATGTCATGTAATTAGCGGGGCCCTCGATATCTGTAAGTTGTATGCTGCAGCAACTATCTTCCCTATAGGCATGCCTATCTATCCCTTTACTAGGTTCTAAGCAGACAATCCGTGTGTATTTTATATTCAGTACATATCTCATATTATGCATGAATAAGTATGATTACCACATATGCATACTATTTTTCATGATTTTTGGACTTAATGTAGGCTCCTTTTATCATCTTCTGTATGGATGGATTAGCGGCTCGATGGGCTTTCCACGAGAGTCCAAGAACGCAGCGAGTTTGGACGAGATAAGTTATGACAGCCGAGTTCGAGGGTCACATGTAGTTAAACCTAGAGCTGACCTGAACTGGCCGAGCTGAGCTAACTTGTTTGAGCTCACCTATTGTCCTCCACAAGCACATGAATAGATTCTTGACTCGTGGGCACTCATAGGTCGAAGAACACTCAAAAACGGAGTTCGGTTGAAGAAATTATGACGCCGAGTTGGGTTATATAGTCCAAACCGACGGCGGCTGTCTGGCCGAGGTGCGTGTAGGCTAGTCAGTTTGAGTGCAGCGCCGGCGTATTGGTGTTTGCCAATCCCGAAAAATGGCCATAACGGTATAGAGGTCGAATTGATAAATTAGCTTCTTTATCAAGTTCATTGATGTGGCTACAATTTACTAGAAAGACTTACTGCCAAATTCCCTTTATTTCTTATCAAAAAATAAGTTCTAAGGTTATTTGTACGTGTGATCAAAAATAGGAAATTTCTTGGTTCAAATTATGGCCAGGACCTTTCCGAAAACACATATATAGGGGCGCTAGAGCAACACCGGCTGTACTGAAATGAGTTTGGGAGTTTTCAAATGACCATACACAAAATGAGGTTTCCAAACCAAGTATCCATACTTTCTATACTAGAATCAAAACCACAAATGTTCGTAGTTCGTCCCTTGTGATCTTCTTTTCCCTTCCTTCTTTCTTCTCTTCTCTTCTTCTTCTCTCTTATCTGTTTTGCTCTCTCTTTCTCAAGACCAAAATGAGATATTTATTTTGAATGCTATCAGCTATTGATCTTATCCCTTTTTATTTCACTTTGGTCCTCCTAACTCTCTAATATTTGCCAATCAATTTATGATACTTTTACATTGTCCTCTCATCTTCTCTATTATTCTTAAGCTTGCTCATGTCCCTCTTTGCATGGCTTTACCCTTAACTTTTGTATTAATTCCGGGTTCTTGCTTACTATTTTATCTTTATTTTAAAATATACTTTAAAGCTTTTATTATCTGCTAACGTGTTATAAAAGCGTTGGGTATAATTTAATTACACTATTCCTAGTTAATTAGTAAGTAGGATGATAGGCAGATTTGTGCTACGTAAAATGTGTACGCCTATGTGCGCAAGTGCACGCGTCGCCTTAAGTAATATAATGATAAAGTGAGTATCGTTCCCGCGGAGAATTGGGTTACTAAGTACCGACTCTAATCTAGCCTATGCTCTATTTGGATGTTGGAAAATCTATAGAAAAACTCAAAAAAAAAAAAAAAAAAAAAAAAAAAAAAAAAAATTTTTTTTTTTTTTTTTTTTTTTTTTTTTTTTTTTAAACACACTAATCTAGGCATGCGGGACATTTGCATATTCACAAAGCCTTAAGGCATCATTTCACATAAACAATGATGTATGAACCTCTTAACCTAATTATTAGTGATCAAATTCATCATGAAGATGGCGATTTCACTAATGTAAATTCGAATCTACTTGAGCATCACTTTACTACCCTTATAAAAGGTTATCACTGCTGTCTACTAGCGCCAGCGAAATCATGTAAGGATGCATTGAACCCTATAAACCTTAATACCACACCTAATCTCACTTATATCTTTATCTCATGATAATTAGATGGTAAATCATCCATGGTCTAATTTTAACTTTCACTTCTCAAATTTTGAATCAAACCACAATTCATGCAAATATTGGTCAAATACCCACAAGCATTAAGATCCAAATGAAATACTCAACATAAATATGAAATAAAACATCAATCAATATAAATTAAGAGATATTCATACAAACGTGTCTTTGGCTACATCTAAACCCTAAGAAAACTAACTAAAACATAAGTGGAAAAGTAAATACAACCATCAAAAGAAACAAAAACGAAAAAGGAAAGAGAGAAAACAAATTTGGCGTTGAAGCTCCCTTCTTCTCCTCCATTATCTTCTTCTTCCTCAAGTGTTCTTCCTCTTCCAAGAAACGAACTCCTATAAATCTCTCCAGAACAAGCTAACTATTTCCACCCAAAGACGTTCTCCTCAGGCAAAATCAGTCCCTTTGTGTTTCTAGGGTTTGGCTTTAAAACCCACATGGGCTCAAAATGGGCAAATCACCCAAACCAGCCACGAACGTCGCGGCGTTGGTTCTGTTGTCGCGGTTGCAGCAACTCCCCTGTTTTTATACCAACTTCATAAGGTCATAACTTTGTAATCCGAACTTCGATTTGGATGTTCTTGATACCATTGGAAAGATCTTGAAGTGTAAAATCTAGATATGACCAGGAAAAACACTTTAGAAATTATTATAAAGACTGAATCTACAAAATGCTCCAACTGGTCACTTTTGAGCTCTCTTCTCTTCTTCCTTCAACTACCAAGAATCATAACTTGATCATTTGAAGTCCAAATGGAGTGAATAAGGTATCTTTGGAAAGCCTAAGAAGTCTCCTGTCTATCCATATAAATATTGTATCCATTTGAGATCATCTTGCAGCTGAAAACATCAAATCATAGTAGTTGCTGCTGCATGTGTAGTTTGTTGATTTTTAGGCTTTATCTCTTTGTTTTTGCTCCATATTGGCTCATGGTTGACCTAATCACAAATTGAAATTTTAGGGCATTAGATCACTTATTTATATGATAAAACTACTAATAATATAAGTAAAACATAGGGATAATTTGAGTATAAAGTATACTCATCATAGGACTAATTAAAGAATACCAGCCATACTATGGAATATTCGTGTCAATTACCCCTATTTTATTTAATAAAACTTAAAATATTAATATATTTATAATTATATTTGAAAATATTAGAGATAAAAATAAATATTATTAGTTTTTAATTCATTTACATGTACTTTCTCAAAAAAAATTGTCATTCTTAGTTTGAAATCACTCATCTACATCTCTTTCTCTCATTTTCTTTCTTAATAAAGTGGTTATTCCATATAGGTATGAGTTTTAATTTGTTTTATTGTGATTTTGTTATCGTCTTGTTGCGGCGTGTGGTTTTATGTCGTCTTGGTATGACATTTTGTTTTGTTGTCTTGTTGTGACGCTTATTTGTGTGTGGGTGATTCAAATGGGCAAATCATATTCAATCATACAAAGACAAGAAATCAAATCATGATTGTCAATATGTTGCAAAATTGGAGTCATAAGTATTCTAGGTACTATAGCATTATCAAATGTGTAGGCTTTGAGCCGATTCGTTATGCTATTAACATAAATATTATTTTATCCTTTATGGGTTTAGTCAATTTAATTATGTTTTTATCAATGTATTTATTAGTTTGAATCAATAAAATTGTTTTCCTTTAAAAAAAATTATTTACATGTATTTTAAAATTTTTTAATTTTTAATAATATATAAATTATATGTTTATAACAACATCAATTAAATGAAAATTGGATTTAGAATTGTAAACGTGAGAATAATGATTTTCATTCAATACAAGACAATCTTTCTTGAGTCACAATAATTGATCACTATATATATTCACAAGTTTTTGAGTAGTAAAAGGACTATTAAATAATTGAGGTCAATAGTGCACGTTAAATGTTCTTCGTAATTTTCTTCATTTTTATATATTAATGCATGCGAATAAAATGTTGAAGCCTAGAGTGTAGTCTCACGAATTTTAAAGTCATTGGATCGTGAGCATTAACACACTTGTATGTACTGCAAAACAAACAAGAAAATGGCGGTGAATTAATGTGCATGCCGTCTTAAGTGAAATCGAATCGGAGATTGAAAGAGTCGGTCTTTTTTAGTAAGAGCGTGTTTTTCTTTGTTGGGATTCCTCCTTCCTTTATGGATGAGGAAGATGATCCGATTTCCATGGAAAGTAGGTGATTTCCTTCCAAAACGGAAGGGATAGAGGGCGTTCTTTGCGCACCATGACCTGTTCTTCCTTTTTTATGGCCAAGTTGGCCGCAACTTGTGCACTAAGAAGTGTTTGACCACCTCCAAAACGGTTATGTGTGTGGGGGGTGTCT
Source organism: Tetrastigma voinierianum (assembly GCA_016808115.1). Lineage (NCBI taxonomy): Eukaryota > Viridiplantae > Streptophyta > Magnoliopsida > Vitales > Vitaceae > Tetrastigma > Tetrastigma voinierianum. The sequence continues at coordinate 197,564 of JAEQBH010008265.1, read as the reverse complement.
TTAAACTGAGAGATCAGTCGAGTAATCAGTAGTCGATCGTCTTCTTAGAGATGGCTCCCGACTAAGAAAGGATAAGTCTAGGTGTTGCATCCTATGACCGGCTGGAAGGTGATACTTGGGCCTGGCTTGCAGGTAAAGGTGTTTGGGCCTGATAAATGTTAAAGTTGGCTCTAGGCCTGGTACCCACAATGCCCCCTTTTTTTGGGATGGGGAGGTTAATCTTACCCGGTTGGAAAGAAACGTTTGTGGCGGCGGTGTGGGAATAATTAATTTGTGTCTTGGTGTTGTGTTCCAATGCGCGTGCTGAAATTTCTATTTTGATGTCACATTTAATGCAGCTATTTAGGGTTCCCTTGAAGCAGGAGTCTCTATAAAGGCTTGCGGGGTGGGTGGATTCATTGTGCCATTGGTACATTTACAGTTTTCGACGGGTAGATATGGGTTAGATGTCATTTGGACATTATCGATTGTTGTTGTACTTTTGCGGTGCTTTATGGAAGGAAACATGAAGGGGCTTGGACATGATTTTCAACTGGATCGGGACGAAAGGTCACAAGGACTAAGATGGGGTGCGCTAATTTTCGTTTTGGAGAATATTTTCAAGCCTTATGTGCCCCTTTACTTCCCCTTAGGTGGTTCGAAAACTTGAATGGAAACCTCTGCTTCGCGGTAGGCTCCTTCGATGAACCCCCGAAACTTTTTTTTCTATATATATATATATATATAGAAACCTGTAGAAGAAGAAGAAGAAGAAGAAGAAGAAGAAGAATCCTATATATATATATATATATATATATATATATAGGATTCTTCTTAACTCTTCTTCTCTTCTTCTTCTACGAGCTCTTCTTCTTCTTTTTCTTGGTCTATATTGGTTATGTAACTGCCGAAGTGTGATCGCTTTGTTGTAAGGAAACTACATTTCCTGATGTTTTTGTGCCCTTGCATAATTTATTCTTTTTAGGCCCAGATTCCAAGCTAGAGGTAGACTCCTCGGGTCATCGGCTGTGACATTTGATAAAACTTGGAATGGATCGGCCCTTAGTGCTTCTCATGAACGTAACATAATTGGCCGACCCAAACCCCACAGTTAGGATGGCACAGGGCCGCAGCTCATCTTACGTACTTACCCCCAGGCGAAGCGTCCTGGGATTCAAATTGCTCGTAAGAGGTGATGGTCAATGATTGCTTTTAATGTCACGAGGCTAGACACTTTATATAGGGAGTCATCATTGGATTTCACCTGTTCCTCTTCTTTGTTCCATCGCCCTGTTTCTCCCCTACTTGAGAGCTTCTGCCTGCGGATATTCTGGTACATCACGGACCGTTTCACTAGGCACTTGTTTCCTCCTTATTTTTCAAGTGAACATAGTTTCTGCTCTAGGTATGTTTAGTTTCGGTTGTCGGCACGTTTCCTGTGACTAAGTTGTAGGTGGGTGTCCTTAGGGCATGCTAGAACCGGGTGAATCTTCCTTGGGTCCAATGGATTCACATAGGTTCTCATCTTTTACCAGTTTGGTATTATGACTTAGGCCTTATTTTTATCTTTTTGCCTCCTTTGTTGTTGTCTGCTTGCAGTATGGCTAGAGGTCAGGAAGATACTTCTACTAGTCAAGCTGGGTGTAGGCGGGGGCCTAGACGAGAGTCGCCTTCTACAAGCAACATCATCTCCTCCCTCTCCATGGATGAGGTGAGGTCTTATTGTCAAATCCCCGATGATATTGACTTTGAGTTGTCGAAGGGCCCGATTTAATCTACTATGGGCAAAGAATACAACGCAGTGTTTTTCACTCGGGAGCAACTCTACGCGGCGGAACCGCTTCCCAGTGTCATGCTGGTCGAAGCAGTGCACTTCACGGGCGCCACACGCCTATATTCACCCAAACGTCATTTGAATTATGACTGGATGTTGTGCACTAAACCTTCTTTATCAGTTGGACCTTTCATTGGTTAAAGTTTGCTTTGCTTACACCTTGAGGTTGGCGCACGATGGTTGGCTATCCATGTTGACTTAGAGCCCCCAGCTGCAATTCATTACGGGACTCCCCGATTTGCCTAAGTCCGAGGTGAAAGGAGTGATCTTGGTCAGGGGACCTTGGGATGAGACCTCGGGCTCTCCCGACCTTTCGTTTTTTGTACATCTATCAATGTCTTTCCCAGGTGTGTAGCGTGTATGCTTTTACACACCTACTTTCTATGTGTGCGGACCTTATTACTGTGTGCTGCTTATGCAAGGAAAAGCTGGAGGGGTAAACTGGTTAATTGGGTGGAGAAAGCCAGTTTTGAAAAAATTCGAAAGTTGTTGGAGATTTCCGAGCGGGAGCGACATCACGAAGTCCTTCTTACTTTGAAGAATTTGGGTGATTTGAGTTGCAACCCAGCTCCCTATAGTGTTCCTGTCATTCCTCGCCCTCTACCCACGGAAATTGTGGAAGGGGAGCATTACGTTATCGTGGACCTTTTAAACTTACTCCGGGCATCTGTGCTCCATCCAGCGGAGGCAGGGTGGGTTGCAGTCGAGTGGTGATCCGCACTCAGCTCGGGAAACCTTCCTCTACTAGTGAGGATTCCGGCCCTACCCCATAAGCATCCAGGCGGGACAGAAGGGGTAGTTGTTTGGAGCGTCTTCCTTTAGCAAGAAAGGGATCCCATCCTACCCCCTAAGCATTGAAGAGAAGGAAAGGGATGCCCGAGCAACAAAAAGTTCCTAGGGCTGGAGTGGAAGATTTCGTCTCTTGGGTTCCCCCCATATCTAGTCATCCCCCGAATTGGGAAGAAGAAGAGGACGACGACGAAATGTTTGACCTGGTACATAACTTTGCTACCCGAAAGCGGAAGCTCTATGCTAGCTTCAAGCGGGTGGCTAATGCCATCCCAGTGGTAGGGAGGGCTTGGATGCGGCAATAGTCATCTCGAGTCTGAGATGGGTTTGAATATTGCTTGACTGCAGGCAGCGTCACCTTGGTGGAGTCGGGAGGCCTCTCTCAAACCCCACGGCGATCGGTGATCATCCTCATGATCGGGCTTCTAATCGTCAGGCCTCGGTATACGGATCAGTAGTAGGCCATTCTTTGCTGACCCGGCTGGCACGGTGGTCGTATCTTCCTCCACGGGGCTCGGCTCCACCTATGGAGGAGGTTTTGGCTCCCGGGTCGAAGGGCACCTAGGAGATCATCAATCGTTGGAGGCCTTTTAATAAGGGCGAATCCTCGGCATACCATTTATACGAGCTGTACCCAGTACTATTACGGATGCCCGTAGCTGTGCGGACCGAGGGGAGAGGTAAAGAGTATGTAGTCTCAGTCCCCGCTTCCATTGGTAAAGAGGACCTCCTGCAGATGGTTGAAGACAAGATGCTAGTCCTTGGCGATAACTTCTTGTCAGCGGAACGGTACGTTTTTACTTCTATGTAGTGTTCACGCGTTATTTCTAGTCATTTATCGTATCCTTAATATGTCAATTCGCGGCGATTCGCGCCGTGAGACATGGCCTACGAGCATTGGGAGTTCAGTCTCATTTGGGGGGATGTAGAGAAGGCTCTTTATATGCCCAGTCGGCGTTCCGACCGGGAATACAGTACTTCCTTGATGGAGGCGGAAGCGAGTTCACGGCACTGGGAGTCGAAGGCTAAGGAAGCTGTTGAAAGGGCGGTCCGGGATGAGGCGGAGAGAGATGCTACTCGTCATAAAGCGTCGATGGCTAGATTGGATGCCGAAGCGACGGGGAGCTCCCGAGCGTAGGTGGAATCTGAGTTAGCCAAGGTCCAGCACGCCTTAGCTGCTTTAGAGGATGCCCGACATAAGGAGGTCAGTTCTTAGGGTCTACCGCATGCCTGGTACGCCCAGAATGCCGGCCCGAGAAGGTGGAGCGAAGTAACCGTCTGACGAGATGAGCAGTTTCTTTTTACTTCTAGAACTCGGTAGCAAAGGCGAGTTATCGACAGGGTAGAAGCTTCTAGAAAGGTATGGAGGGGCTTTTTGACCTGAAATTTGGCGTGATCTTCAATTACGGTTATGGTTGCTGTGCTTTCACACACAACATTTGTGGAAGTGAGCCTGTGATCCCAAAGCGGGATCTTTGGACCACGTCCGAATCGCTACCTCAGGAGTTTCTTCATCAATCCCAATGCCCTTGGGTCTTTGCCCAGGGTTCACACTACCGATCGATGCGAGATGTTAGAGAGGCGGGCAAGAGTCTTCCAATTGCTAAGGTTGGGCTAGGCATCCAATCTGATTCTCCCGTCATAGTAACTGGGGAGAATGAGGAACCTGATGCCTCTGGCGGGAACTAAGGGGTGTATTTTGTTGCCATCAGTTTAGCCTTGTGCCTTACGCGTTATATCCCCAGCTTTTGTTGTCATGCAACTGAGTTTCTTAATAAAGCATGTGTTGTCTTGAAAATCTGCTGTTGTTGCTTTCTTTCTGTTGAGTCAAGTAATTTAATTTGTTTAGCTAGGTAGGCATAGATGGATAACCCAGTTGGGCATCAACCATACTGAGCCGGGTAGGACATCAACCTTCACACAGGACCATGTGGTGGTTGGGCATCAACCATCTTTGGGTGGATAGAATATCAACCTTCCTCGGACTTTTTCATGAACCAACTAGGCATAAACCATACTGGGCTGGATAGGACATCAACCTTCCCCGGACTTTGTAATGAACCAGTTGGGCATCAACCATACTGGGTCGGATAGAACATCAACCTTCCCCGGACTTTGTAATGAACTAGCTGGGCATCGGCCGTAATAAATTTGGATAGGACATCAACCTTCCCCGGACTGATAGTGGGGTGAGATGGAAACACGGTTAGAGATTGAATCATCCTTTTATTGATAGTACCTTTTGAGGTGCATAACATTCCACATTCTAGGTATGGGTGTTCCGTCTAGTTTATCTAGTGCATATGAACCGGACTCGGCTCGTGTTACAATATATGGTCCTTCCCATTTGGGCTGAAACTTTTCGGCCACTAGATTAGCTATGTTCTCGAAGACTTTCCTTAGGACCAGGTCCCCTGGCTGGAACACTAGGGGTTTCACATGCTTGTTGTACAGGTTTTCCAATCGGCAGTGGTAAGATGCTATCCGTATAACTGTTGTCTCACGCAGTTCATCTGCCATGTCTAGGTCCTTAACTATAGATTTTGTACTCAACTGCTCGAGCACATCAATTTGAAGAGTAGGCATACCGATTTCTGTAGGGATTATAGCTTCCATCCCATAGGTAAGTGCGAAGGGAGATATGTCGGTTGATCTTCGGGTGATTGTTTTGTAAGCCTAGAGTACCCTAGGAAGTTCGTCTACCCATTTGTCTTTAGCTGAATCTAATCGTTTCTTTAAGGCGGTCAACAGGGTTTTGTTAGAATCCTCTATTAAGCAATTACTTTGCAGATACCGAGGGATGGAGTATAGATTCTTTATTTTCAACTCCTGGCAGAAGTTTCTATAGACTGATATCAAGTGGGGCCGTTGCTTCGTCTGATTGACAGAACAAATCAGTGACGATATTCTTTCGGATAAAGCCGAGTGATATCGCCCATCTTTGATTGATGCAAAAGCCTCGACCTCTATCCATTTGCTGAAGTAATTAGTGGCCACTAGCAACAACTTCTTTTGAGCCGAGGCGATAAGGAGCGACCCTACTATGTAAATTCCCCATTAAGCGAAGGGCCATGGGCTTGAGATGGAAATTAGGTCTTGAGTCGACGATCTTAAGATGGGAGCCTACCGTTGGCATCAGTCACATTTTCGCACGTAATTGGTGCCCTTGAGTGTGGGCTCTATGTGCCAAAGTTATGCCGCCTGGATGATTGCCACATATCGCCGTGCAGCTTCGGCCCGGCCACATATTAGCCACATTCGGCGGTTAAGCATTTCAAATATGAATTAGATCAGGATTGTTTGAATAGCTGCCCATCAATCAAGGAAAATCTGGTCAACTAGATTCGGACCTTGTGAGCCTTGTCCTTCTCATTAGGGAGTTCTCTCGTGTTGATGTACTGCACTATGGGGTCCATCGAAGGGAGGTTGCGTCCGGCAGGTTGGGATAGTGGTGTCGGGGAATCCAGGCTGGTAATAGATAGGCGAATATTGTTTACGTTATCGGTAAGAAACTGGCGACCTGACGGCTAAGGCATCACGATTTTTCATTACGGTCTGGGTATGTTGTTATAGCTTCCAAGCTGAAAAACTACCCAAACGTTGTTTAACCCGGGTTACATACTTCGCCATTCGGGGATCCCGGGACTCATATTTTGCATTTACCTGTCTTACCACCAATTAGGAATCACTTCGAATCATAAGCTTGTCGGCTGATATCACAGCTGCCAGTTCAATCCCGACTAGGATGGCTTCATATTCTGATCCATTGTTCGGCGAAGCGGTCGGATTGCCTTTCGATCTTGTCCCCACTTGGGTTTTAGTTCTGAGACGATACCAGCCGGTTTCGCAGGGAACGCCTGTCCTGCGAGGAGTCATGATTCAATGTCGGGCATGTTTCAAGTTGGGGGATTTCTACTAGAAAGTTGGCCAGAACCTGTCCCTTCTTAGCTAACCTTGGCTTATATTGGATAAGTGACCGCTTGGATTCGTAGCCTGGTGCGCCATTCTCCCGGATAAGTCGGCTGCGAATAGTACTTCGAAGGGAGGTTAGTTAGCACCTGATGGGGTGTGCTTAGAAGTAAGGCCCGAAGTTTCTTAGTTGCTACCAAAGAGCTAAAGCGATCTGCTCAAGATTGGGTATGCAGTTTTGCGTCGGCTAAGGACTTCAGCGACGAAGCACTAGCCTGCGCCTTCCTATGCGCGTTTTCTTTGAACGGGCGGCACTCCTTTGCGATATCAGAGGCTCTTAGATATCTGAAGAGTATCTACCGCTGGCCCGGGGCTAGCGAGAATTTGTAGGTTTAAGCTAGATATTGTTTTGATTGTCATAAAGGCGGTGCACTCCTCATTACATGCGGTCCGGGTTGGCCCCCCTTGAGGGTGGCGAAGAATGGCTTTAAGGCGTTCACATGGTCGAGAGATGAACCGCCCGTAGGGCATTGACCGGTGTCGGCTACTATACCCCTTTCTAGAATTGGGGCAGGATTCGAGAATAATATAAGGCGAGCTTGGTTGGCTTCTATCCCCCTCTAGGTCACCATGAAACCCAGGAACCGGCCTGCACTGTAACACCTCGAAATATACCTTAGTCGTTTTCAACGTGTTTAGGGTATTTTGTAGGTATAATTTGAATTTTTCGTAATTTAAAATTCAAAACGTGAAAACTAAGAAACCCGGAATTTGTACAAGATACAAGGGTAAAGTGGAATTGTCAAAACGGGACATAAAAGTCATAAGATAAGAAGATTATAGGTTAAAGTGAAATATGCATAACTTGTTTTAAGCTCAGAGGAAAGTTTGAGGACGAAAGAGCGAAAAGGGAAATTAAATCAATTGGGATAAAACCCATTTTGGTCTCTCATTTGGGAAATACATGCGAGTAGAAGAATAGAGGAGAAGAGAGAAAGGAAGAGAAGAAGAAGAAGAAGAAGAGAAAGGTATGGAAACTATGGTTTTGTATGGAATACTATGGTTTTGTATGAAGTATGGATTGCTATGATTTGGTATGGAATAATATGGGATTTGTATGGATATTAGTTTGTTTCATTTCTAGAGTTTAGTTAGGAATTCATCCTAACCTTAGATTTGTTGAAAGTTGGGTTGGTAAAACCCTAGTTGGTATAAGATGAGTATGGAATCCTCAATTTGGGTATGGATTCTTGGTTTATGATGTATGGATACCTATTTGGGTGTTAGGAAGTTAACCTAACTTACAAGTATTTGAGTTAGGGTTTGGAAAAACTCTAATTAATCTCTATGTTTGGTTTTGTTGGGGTTAGAACACGCGGAGATGTTTTCTGAAGTATATGAGTTTTCTTTTGTTTTGGTTGGTTTTCTAGAAAAATAGACGAAATCAACAAAATCTGGAAATTTTCAGGGTCCTACGCCGCGGCGTAGAGATCTTACGCCACAGCATAGGTTCACGCCACGGTGTGGCATGGCTACGTCGTGGCGTGGTGAGAGGAAGCTGGGCGACCTCGGGTATGCCTGGCGTAGCAAGGTGCTGTACTATTTGCGGCGTAGTCTTCGTCCTGACATGGAGATTTTGTGTTTTGTTTTGTTTTGCTATTATGTCGAAGGACTTATCTATTGAACTAATGAGGACCCTATAAGTGTATGAAATGGTCCATTCATGTTTGTAAGGTAAAGAAGAATTAAATGGAGTACCTCGCCCTATGATAAGATAGTAAGTTCCCCAAACACGTATAATTGTAGGGTTGCTTAAGGTGGATATGGAATGACCGCGGCACCTGCATTGCGTGGGCGGGCGCGTATCACGTGCCGGTGCTCGATTAGTGCGACAACACTCTTTGTATGCTTTGGCGCGATTAGTACTGGTACTCTCAGATTGTCGCCGGCATTTAGTACTTGATTGCTCTCGATTGAATCTTGACCAAACACTCTCACATCCTTTAACCCGGCACTCTGGCACATTAGCCCGACACTCTGCTTTGTGCTTGGCACCTCGATCTTGTATCATACCGCCCAGTACTATTATCATTCCCTATTCTTGGTCTAAGTAGTCAACGGTTATATGATAAGAGTCGAATAATGAATAAGAGTAAAGTAATGTATCGTATGCTACGAATGTACCCTCACAGTACCTACGTATAAGTATAAGCTTTGAATGGCACCTACGGTGCCTCGGTACAAATATAAGTTCATTAGTACCTACGTGTACCTACGTATAAGTATAAACTCTTATTAACTCCTACGGGATATCTAAACAAGTATAAATCTACTTATAAGTACAAGTAATATAATAATGTATAAGTTGTTATATGAATTCGTGAATAATTATGATATACTCTTTGTATATTTGTTCTTATTTATACTTCTTTATAAATAAGTATTAGTGCATGTGTATGTGTATAAGTCATATGTTTCCCACTAAAGCGTTAGCTTAGCCTGAGTTTTTAATCCATGTAAAGTCGAGAGGAGAACGTCCGTGATCTTCCGCATACTACTAGGCCAGCACACTTGTAGGGGTCTATCACCTGTAGGTTTTGTGCTCTAATTATGAAAATGTAAATGTACAGTTTTTGTATATGTATATGTAAAAGGGACTCAGGACCTTATGTATTGACACTATAAACACCACTATGGTGGTAGTTTTATTTTGTATCTTTTTATATGATATTTTGATTTAGTTTTAAGACTTGGGATTCACAAGATGCGAAAAAGCAAGTAAAGGAATCGATATAGTCTCACGCCCCCTTCATCCTCCTAGGCTTGGTGGGTGGGGGCGTGACACGCACTGACCCCGAAGGCGCACTTTGAGGGATTGGGTTTCATGTCGTATGCTTTGAGGAGTTCGAAAGCTTCTTGCAAATGTGTAGCGTGGTCCGGGCGCTCCTTGGACTTTACCAACATATCATCAATGTATACCTCCATGGTTTTACCTAGCAGCGGTCTAAACATCTTGGTCACCAGTCTCTGATAAGTTGCCCCAAAATTCTTTAATCCAAATGGCATTACATCATAGCAGAAGAGTCCATGTGGGGTGATAAACACTATTTTCTTCGCATCTGGCGGGTACATAGGGATTTGATGAGTATCGAGGAAGGCATCGAGAGGCAATGACATCCGTACACAATTTGAGCGTTAATGTCGGTCTATGCGGGGTAAAGGGAAGCTGTCTTTAGGGCATGCATCGTTGAGATTGATATAGTCTACGCATACTCTCCATTTACCACCTTTCTTTAGTACCACCACCACATTGGCCAGCCATTCTGGGTACTTGATTTCTCTAATGAACCCTGCTTTCAAAAGGTTATCTACTTCAGCCTGAATAACCTAATGGAGGTCTGGGTAGAAACGCCTTTCTCTTTGTCTGATCGGCCTAGCAGACGGGACGACATTCAGCTTATGAGAAGCATGAGCAGGGCTAATGCTAGTCACGTCCGAGTGGGTCCAGGCGAATACATTGATGTTACAAAGCAAAACCTTCCACAATCGTTCTTTCTCCTCTTCGGACAAGAGGGAGCTAACGTAAGTGTGTTTATCCAACCCGCCCAAGAGTATTGATTCCAGGGGATCCATAGCCAATTGTTTCTATCCTCGAGACACCTTTAAGCGTGGCGTAGTGCTATTACGGGAGCCGGATTGGTGATAGCAACGGCGAGTTGCTAATTAGCTGCTCAAGAGGTCAATATGTTCGACACTGGTTAGATAACTGATTGTTTGATGGTAGGTAGGAGCCTTTGCTTTCATAGTGTGCGACCGGACTCGACCCAGCTGATGACGTATCTTGCCCCGAGTCTTCGACAAGCGAAAATAAGACTTCTTGATGTCGGCTACATGTGGGGAGAAATATCACCCATGGTTAGCGTGGTTTCCCCATTAAATCAGGACAAAGTCGCGTGGCCCGGAAGGCTTGTCAAGTGGAACTTTCATGCGCACAAAGGTGGGAAGCGCCTTGGTGGCCGCCTTGCAAGGTCGACAAACACTTTACGTACTACATCAAATTGTTAATGCATAAAGTAAGCATAAGTGCATCGTGGTGTGGAGTATTGACCTTTGGACGGGTTGTATGGGAGGAAGGATATGGGGGCCGTCAACCAATTTGTATTGCTCTCTTGTTCGAGTGCGTGGTGTTCACGGGCTCGAGCGTGGCCGCTCGTAATGGCTTTCTCCTCTAACGCTTAGTTGATCTGGGGTCGTCGGCCGGGCCGTGATATGTAATTGATGGTGGGCGGGGAGGGGTTCGAGCGGGAGCTCACGAGCTTGCCTACATTCTTTCAGCTGGCCGGAGCGGTTTTACGCTCTGTGGGCGGCTCCGGGAATATATCTTCGGGTGGCGGCCGGATTAGTTTCTCCACTAGGAACTTCAGGGTTTAGCATCGGTTAGTTTCATGCCCGTGGTCCTTGTGGTCATCGCACCTCAAAAATTGATTGCGTTGCTCGAGATTCGACTGAATTGGTGCAGGTCATTTAAAGTTAAGGTGATCCCGGATGAGAGGAGGAGTCTATCGTAGGAAATGTTCAGATGGGTGAACTCGGGAGGTTCCCTCTTTCTTTCTGACTGCTCCCGATAGCTCTTCTGGTTCTTACTCTGGCTCCATTTATGCTCGGGCTGCCCCTTTATAGTCAGCTTGCTATTTTGGGCGGTTATCATTACTGTTTGAGAGGCTACCCAAATATTGTCTTCCAGTGTAGAGTATTTGTCCGCCCGTTTGTATAGTTCTTCCATTGTCACAACCGGATCCAGAGATAGTGGTTGGAAGAAAGGATAATAATCGACCCCAGCTTCTTCGAAAGTTCTAGAGGGCGCACCCATCTTTGTATGCATAGATTTGTTTAGACTGACTTGTCGAATGTTAGTAAATCCATGATATATTCATCCTCGCTTGAAGATGGTTTGCTTAGTGGCTGATGTTTCTTTTGTCGGATCGAACATAAATTCTTGGGAAGCAGATTCGATGACTCAGCTGAGCAGGTTGATGGGTCCCCTCGGGAGTTTGTGGAACCAGTCGGGGCGGATCCGCCAGTTGCTTAGGGCACTACCTGGTTGTCATTCCTCGCTGAGAATCATCTCTTGGTTGAAGTTTAGCATGTGGTCATACGGTCGAGCCATCATACATAGCAATGGTATGACAAGGCGTGGGATGCTCATAACTCAAGATGTGCTGACCTAATGGGGACGACAACATGTCCTCAGGCCCCCGGACAGTAGTGAAGGAAACCAAGCGCTGGGCGGGTGCAACCCCGAAAGTAGGATACATGAACGGGAGCGGTGGAGCCATACCCCCATGCCGTGCGGGCATATTTTCAGGGGCCAGCTCCGAATGTTGTCTGTCCCTACTGACCTCTCTTCGTGTCTTGCGATGCATGTTGTTACTATGGATCATTTGGAACATGCGGGTGCTCTTTACAGATTCGACCTCCACATTATTTTGAGGTGGCGAAAGGTGAGATAGCGAAGAGCTACCAGAGGATAATTCATCATCCGCCGGCAAATCACTATCGCCTAGCAGGATGGGCTCTTTGCCGCACCTCAATTTGAGCCGGAGGTGCGGGATAGGTGATACCCTCGTGTATTTTCGCCCAGATTTACAGCCACAAATGAATAGAGGCGGTCGTTCTCTGCTAAAAAGCAGTTAGCGTGATCTGTAATTGTGATTTTACGGCTGTTCTTCTTGCTTTGCTTCCATCTCCTGACACTAGCAAAGAAACTAATCTTCGAGGGATTGATTCACTGGGTTGTTGGTCATGGTGATAAAACTGACGGTCCGGTGGAGTGATCGGGAACTACCAAAGCTTCGGGGGATGGGAGATCACTTGAAAATGGATGGCAAGCCCTACTTAAATCGCGATGAGCTTTGTCTTGGTCGTTCCCCTAAGCGGCGTAATTGTAGTCTCTTGAATTTTATGAATCATTGGATCGTTAAGGCATTAACTTTGTCGCGGCATGTACTCTGAAACAAACAAGAAAGCGGCGGTGATGCGCTCGTGCGCCTCTCCGATGCTAAGTCAAGTAAGGAATCGGGAGAGTGAAAGAGTCGGTCTTTTTAGTAAAAGAATATGGCCTCTTTTGTTGTGATTCCTCCTTCCCCTTTATGGAAAATTATCCGATTCCATGGAAAGTAGGTGATTTTCCCAACGAGAAAGGAAAGAGAGTGTTCTTTGTGCACCATAACTGTTCTTCCTTGTTGATATGGCCAAGTTAGTTTGCAATTTACGCGATAAGTGTTTAACCACCTCAAAATGGTTGTGTGTGTGAAAAGTCTTTAAATTGAGATATCACCGGATGTCGGTAGTTGGCCGTCTTCTTGAGATGACTCCATTTAGAGAAGAGGATAACTGGAGTGTTGCATCACGTAATCATGGAAGGTGATACTTGGGCACGGCACTGGTAAGATGGTTTGGGCAGGCCGGTGGAAATGTTAGGCGCTCTGGGCCTAGTACCCACATAAAGGAGTTATGAATTTCAAGAATATTGTTCTCTCTTAGTTTAAGCAACTTATATAGCAGTAGTACCTTATGTTATTAAAAAAAAAGTGTATTTATTTTATTCTCTTTCGTTATTAAGAGTATAGCAATATTTAGGTTAAAGGGGAGACAAGAGTATAATAATAGCTGCAGGACAGGAAGAAGAAAATTAGTGGTTGCTAAGGATAGTAGCGGGTGGGTTTGGCCAGGACACCCCTATCTGATTCTGTCCTAATAATTTTTCGAGCTTCCCATCCTCGTCATGAACTTGAGACAAGGGCGTAGCTCCCTTTCCAATCCCCGTTGAGATTTTTTTTTTTTCAAAATCCCATTCGGCCCCGCCTTGGTCCGACCTACAACAGATTGTAAAACATTTTACTTTGCAAGTTCTAGCCCCTTCCAGTCCATTCCTGCCATGTTATTACCACTGTAGATTCGGCATTTCTGAGCATCCTGTATCCGCTCTTGACTGTGAAGCTCCTCCTTTCATGGTACCATGACCAGCTATCCTTCTCTTGTCCCTACCCAATGGAATTTGTAATATATTCATCTCTTTTCTCAAAAGGGCACCTAACATCCCTTCGTCCCTCTCCTTCCATTCTCCGACTTCAGGATGTGACCTTAGGGTCTTCCAAGCTTTCCAGGGGAGGCGATAACACATAGGGATTGGTAACCATCAAAGGCCATGGATCTTTCCACACCAACACCTGGTCACTCGAACCAACCTTGATTCTCAGTCCCTCTTTAACCCGCTGAGTTGTTGTATAGAAAGCTGCCATACGGGCTTGGGTTTGGACTGGGCTTGCTTCACAAAATGATGGAATTCTGAAAATATTGTGCCTTGTATATTCGGGTAACCAAGGCTGAGAGATTAATGAGTATCTGCCACACCTGTTTCGCCACCGCTAGTAAATTAAAGTATAGAATCCTGAAACCCCATTCCCTCTTCAATTTTATGCACACATAACTCTCAAAGACTTTGCTTATATCCCTTTTCTTTCTTTTATTTCTTCCCGCAGAATAGATTCATATTCTCTCAAGTCTTTGCACAGGGCGCGAGGTATTAAGGCGTTCATCACGTAGATAGCCTGAACCATCTGATTTTAGTAGGGTCTCGTTCTTGGCTCTGGATAGATATTTTTTGTTCCATCCCTTGATTCTCCTCTAGGCTTTCTCCTTGATATATGCAAATACTTCCAACTTTTTGTTGTAAACAATTGTTTTTCAAAACAAAAGTATTGTCCCACGTGAAAAAAAGACAAGTTTTTATTGGATTTATATCTTTAAAAGCTGATTATGGGGCACATGCGTGACTTGAGAGGATAGTCCTCGCATGTAGAAATGGGCCAAAAGGCCGGTTTGGTGCAAATCAATGGTTATGCCCCACGCCCCTCCACCTCATACAGCATGAATAAACCCAAGACACATGTTTTTGTTTGCCTAAATAATAGTAAATTCACAACAAGTTTGTTTTTAATTCAAATTCTAACCATTGAGTTTTAATTCGTAACGTTTTGAATTAATTCTTATTTTTTATGGCCAACGGCCATATGTTTGAAATTCAAACCAGTTTTTGCCAACAAATACAAACGAGTCTTAATGTTACATATCATCTTTTCAATCTCCACCTTTCTTCTGCAACTTCGCATATTTATCTTCATCTCAGATGTTCCTGCTCCAGAGTTCATCTTAGACTCTGAAGAAATGTTGTATCCTAGGGAATCAAATTCCTAATGACAATGTTTTACACACGCCTTGGTTTATTTTCTTTTCTCCAAACTGGTCTCGTTTTACATGTACACCATCGGTCCTAATCTTGTTGTCCAGCGATCTTTCGATTCCTGTTCCTGCTCCCATTTTTGCTACTGTCTTCGTCTGTTTTTGACCTCCTGCAGGTTGTAGCTTTAACACTTCTTTCTTCCATTGAAAGTTGGGAGTCCCAAATACCTTTCTATCTGACTCGTCCCTAAGACTCATAGGATGGTACATATTTCATGCTTCAACATTGTGTCAACATTTGGGTTGAACATGGTGGACGATTTTTCGAAGTTGATTTTACGCCGAAGCCCTCTCATACACGGTTTATGATAGAAAAAAAAATTATGTAAGATCGCAATATAGCATGTTCATACACACATATATAGAGTGAGACTCAAAACATGTACGGCGCAAAGTAGGATCCATAGTTTCTCCAAGTGGCTAGCATTGAAAGCTGAGAGAGAGAGAGAGAGAGAGAAGATGACTTCTCTATACGTGTAGAATGAAAACTGTCTATTTGGATGGGAAGTCGGAGAGGCTCATATCGGATGAGGAAGTATGGACCATTTCGTAAATAGTGTGTGGATGGTCGGTAAATGCATGGTATCGATGCGTCGATTACGTATTAATTGGTCAAGTCTTTATGCTCCCGATTACATAATATAATAATAATACATAATTGATATTATTTAATAATCCAATAAACAAATCTTAATAATTGATTAATATTAATCCACAAAATTAAAATACAACATTCTCCCACTTGGATAGCATTAGTCAATTATTAGAAATAAGGATTATTATAACTATGATAAAATATCAATTATGACCATTTATAACAACCAATAATAAAATATATATATATATATATATATATATATATATATATATATATATAAAACCTTCAACGTGCGAGAACATCTTATCAGATAGGAAAAAATGTAATGCAATGATAGCTCGTATTTCATGTAAAGAGATTATGAATAGAGAAGCTGCATGAGTGAATAAACAAAATATGCATTTCTCAAACAAATGGTCAAGCATCTCGATCTTTGTCAGTATGATGATATTATTGACATGTCATTTAATACATACCTCAAACAATTACAAAGCAAATAAATGCATAAATTCAGACTCCCACTAACCCAAAATATCAAAAGACTTAACCAAACCCATATGAGTTACATGACGTTGATAAACTCCTATAGGTAAGCCTTTGGTTAGTGGATCTGCTAACATATGTTCTGTAGCAGTATATTCAATCGATGCGAAATTCCTAACTCTCGACAAACAAGTGGTACATATCAAAGTGCTTTGGCGAGTAGCACTCTGTTGTTTGAAGAAATACGGTAAGTATATTGTCGCAATAGCATAACAAGTGGCTTGGATATGCTCTCAGCAATACGAAGCCAAAAATCAATTTCTTTAGCCACATGGCTTGACAGTAACCTCATAACGGCGACCTACTCTGCTTCCATAGTTGAGGTAGCTGTAAGTGTTTGTTTAACACTTTTCCAAGAAACAGCTCCTCCTGCCATCATAAAAATAAAACCAGAAGTAGATTTTCTGTCATCTCGGCAACCTGCAAAATCAGAATCAAAATAGCCAGTGACCTTAAGTTGATCAGACCTTTTATAGGTCAACATATAGTCCTTGGTACCTTGCAAATTACCTCGTGGCGCTTTCCACGGCTTTCCGATGATTCAAACTGGATTGCTCAAGTATCTCAGCATTAACGGCCAAAGCAATATCGGGACAGTCTGAACTTGAGCATACATCAAGGCGCCAACAAGCGAAGCATATTGGACCTTTCCATTTCAGCTCTCCTTTTCATTACGAGGACATTGAGATTTAGAGAGCTTATCACCCGCTGTCGTTGCAGCATATGAGAACGGGCGCATATTAAACCATTTAGAGGACTTTTCAATATATCCTCTTTGAGACAATCCAGAAATGCCTTTAGACCTATCCGCGATGAATCTGGATGCCTAGGACAAAGAGAGTATCACCAAGGTCTTTCATATCAAAATGAGTATTCGGCCACGTGTTTTGTCTCATTCAGTTTAACCGCCGACTACTAGCGATACGCCTCTCTCAAAGCCAAATCCATGTTGGTGATAGCCAATATAGATCCAGAGACTCTTTCCAATCCTCATAATTGGTCCCATTCAGAGTTTTGACAGAAGTCAATTGCATAGGCAATAAGGTTGACACCAGAGTAGAGAGAGAAACATTTAATATGCATGTAACATAATATTACCATGTGGTCACAAATAAATGATTCCTTACGTACAGTCAAACATGCCTATAAGCAATTTCTTATTTATCATGATCACGCCTAAGGGTCCACGAATCACAATAAAAGGAAATATAAGTATACAGTATTACATGATCTCATGTCACCAAAATTCTAATACAGATAAATTGCACGAAACATAATTTGACATAAGTTTAGAACAAATAATACCTTTGCGTAATAACAAATTACACTAATAACAACATCTGATATGGTATAATTATTTTAGTACAACATTCATATGAATTCAATTAAAATTCTAAAGAATTTAAATTATTTAATTTCTACAATGTTTTACATAATTATGCTCACGATAAGCAAGATCCTTAATTATGCAAATAATATCGCATAATTCTTGAGTACGAGATCAATATACAATTGCATAATCCACAAAATACATCAATTTAACCAAAAAAATGTTTGGGCCTAGCTAGAGAGTACAGCAGCTAAATCGGTTCATCTCTCCCTTGCCCGGTTCCACCTGGTGGGTCGCGCCGACCGCTTCAAAACTCAGTTTGAACTCCTCATTTCTCACTTATTTTATTGATATGATTTAAGGTTTAAATTCTGAAATATCACCCGAATGTATGTAGTCGAAGGAAAAACAACGAGGGTTTGGCCGTAATCACGGTAAGGTTTCGGACACCTCCTTTTTGTTTTTATTTTATTTTATTTTTAGCAATTTGTGAAATAGGGTCATAATCTGAGCAATATAATCTCAAACCTTTTGATTCGAACATATCAAATAGAGACTCATAGAATTAACAAAACCACAAAAGTGAAAATTTCACATAAAACAAGTAAATCTCAATCAACACAAATTATTAGGGTTCATACGGATGAGCCGGCCATAGTCGATTATACGATTTGGCTGCGATACCGAATTGATAGAAAAAAACATGTAGATGCCATTATAGCATGTTCATACACATATACGAGTGGGACTCAAAAACGTGTACACGGCACCAAAGTAGGATCATAGTTTCTCCCAGTGGCTATTTGCATTGGCGAGAGAGAGAAGATGAAACGCTCTCACGTACGATATGCCAAATGAAAACCTAATCTCCGGATGGGAGAGTCGAGAGAAGCTCATATCGGATGAGAGTGAGGACTCTCATAAATAGATGCTAAATGGATGGTCAGGTCGAAGCCATGGAGCTATCAATCGTCGATTCTACGTATTAATTGGTCAAGTGCTATATCAGTTACATAATATAATAATAATACATAATTGATATTATTTAATAATCCAATAAACAAATCTTAATAATTGATTAATACTAATCCACAAAATTAAAATACAACAGTTTAAATTATTTTAAATGTGATTACACTGCAAAGGAGAAACTTTAAAGAACATATAACTATCATCAGCGAAAAATAAGTGCCAGACAGAAGGTGCCCCACATGCAACCTTACAACCCTAGATCAGATTCTTAGATTCCATGTCTTGCAATGAAACAGATAATCCTTTAGCACATAAAATAACTAAGGGGATTGAGGGTCACCTTGGCGTATCCCTCTTCCCGAATGGAAAGGACCTATCTTGTAGCCATTGTGCTTTACGATATAGCTCACCGAGCTGACACACCTCATAATCATCTACACCCATATGTCCTCAAGCCCCATTTTAATCATGATATTCCTAGAAAACCCCATTCGATTCGGTCATAGGCTTTGGACATATCAATCTTCAATGGCGTGCATCCTCCCCTTCCTTGTGTCTTCCTTGTCATATAATGGCAAACCTCAAATACAATCATGATATTATTTGTGATGATCCCTCCTGGAAGAAAGGCGCTTTTGTTTTCACAGATGACACTTGGTAGAACCAACTTCATTATGTTCGCTAGGGCTTTCGAAATAATTTTGAATAGCACGTTACATAATGCTATTCTACTAGAGAGTAGAGACTAGGGTCTCTCTTTTTTGGGATCAGCGCCAGATTCATGGCATTCAGCTTCTATGGAATCTCTCCGCTGTCAAGGAGTTCTAAACAAGATTTGGTTACCTTGTTACCAACTACATCCCAAAACACCTAAAAAAACCTTATATTCATTCTGTTCGGTCCTAAGGCTTTATCTGGATGCATTAAAAATACTGCCTCTTTAACCTCCTGTGCCTCAAAGGTCCTGGTAAAGGTATTCATTCTGATCCCGTGTCACCTTTTGTTCGACCAGCCTCAGAATCGGATCTTGACCGTTGTTGCTTGTTTTCTAGAGATCCCCAAAATAATCTAGAATCATTTGGTGTAGGCCATTACTTCTCGACCGCCAAACTCTATTCTTAACTTTCAAGTGCGTGACAACTAAGGACAAAAAAATCGGTTTCCTCGGCCGATATATTGTCGAAAAATCGGTTTTTGGCCGGCACCCAAAGCGGGAGAAAAATCGATAAATCATCGATTTTTACGCCGGCATCGGTTTCGTAGGCAGGAAAGAAAAAGCAAAAGGAAATTTTGATCGGAAAAATAGGAAAATTAATTAAATCGCATTTTTGCCGAAAAATCCTGGCCCGTAGACGCAGCGCTTGTCTTGGAATTTTGAAAAATATTGGTAAAATAGTAAAATATCGGTAAATATCAGTAAAATATCGGTAAATATTGGTAATGACTATTTTGACTCATACACATCTAAGCTCCATTTAACTCTCAAATTATTTTTTCTTTGTGATTTATCTCAATATTTTGAAGATCTTATTATGAATATTATCTTCATCAAGATGATATCCATTCATCAAATAATGTAATGGAGCCACATCGGTCTTCATTTTGGTTTTAAATTACTATTGTAATGTAATTTCTCGATAAATTATAATGAATATTGTTTTCAATAAGTATATATTTGTATTATGTCTTTTTATAGTTCAATAAAGTATTTCCATGAATTTCAAAGTATTTTTATTAATTTTCGTTTTGCAGTATTTTGTCAAAATATCACCCAGATATTCGCGATATTTTTCGATATATCAAGTGAAATCAAATACCGATATATCAGTAATTACCGATGTTTTGTTTCTTGCTATTTTGACTCAAAAAATTCTATAAATACCCATAAATCACATACAACACTCTTTACAAACTATTAAAAGTACACATCATTCCATTTAACTCTCAAATTATTTTTTCTTTGTGATTTATCTCAATATTTTGAAGATCTTATTATGAATATTATCTTCATCAAGATGAGATTCCTTCATCAATGAATGTAATAGAGCCACATCGGTCTTCATTTTGGTTTTAAATTCTTATTGTAATCTTAATTTTACTCGATAAATTATAAGGAATATTGTTTTGATAAGTGTATATTTCTTGTTATGCTTTTATAGTTCAACAAAGTATTTCCATGAATTTCAAAGTATTTTTATTAATTTTCGTTTTACCCGATATTTTGTCAAAATATCCGCAATATTTACCGATATTTCCGATATATTCATAAATCCAAGTCTTAGATTATATCATAATTCATAGATATTTTATTCATGGTGACAACGTTCTTCCTGGCCTGAGATGTAGGATATTAGTGGAAATACTTAGTATTTGAGTCCCCACCCTCCAGCCATAACTGTTTCGCCCTTTGCTTCCTTCCAATAGTCCTGTTGAGCCAATAATTTTCTAAGTTCTTTCCTGGTGTCAATTACAAGCATGGCCACATGCATATCATGCCTTTTCTTGTACAGTCTGATTTTCTCTCGGCACAATTTCAACTTGCTTGTATAGGCTTTCCTCTGAGATCCGCTCCACAAGTGAAGGCTCTTGACACATTCGGTTATCCTGATCCGCAAGTGTCTGGCCCCGACTTCCCAACTCTGATTCAACTCTCCTGCAATCTGCTTCCCTTAGCCACGCGTTCTCAAACTCAAAGTTTCTTTGGACTCGAGCTTGGCCTTCACCCAATACTAATAAAATGGTCGAATGGTCTGAGGTGACCATATCTTCGTTGAGTAGACAAGCATTCGGAAATTACTGGAGCCAACGTGGATCTGCCAGAGCTCTATCAAGTTTCTCCTCCACCCACTTCTGTGTGCCTCTGGATCTCTCCCAAGTATATTAGTAGCCAATCATCCCAATCTCCTTCAGTTCACAAAAATACATAGTTTCTCAAAAGCCTTGTATGTGGTGCAAGGGGTTTGCCAGCCACCTTTCTTAATTTTCCGACTGAGATAGGAGGTCATTGAAATCCCCATGCTTACCGAAGGCAGGTCTGATCTCTGCTTAAGGCTTCTAAGGTGCTTCCATGACTCCCTACTTCTTGTTCAGTCAGGGATGCCATAAAATCCTGTCTGTCTCCAATTGGTTTCTACATCAATACGGATTGCCACGTCAATGAAAAATTTTGAATAGCCCAACAGACTTACCATGTTTTTATCCTTCCATAAGAGAACCAAACCTCCCTCGTTATTCACCCTTTCTACATAAAATAAACCCTCAAATATTAACTTTTTTTTTATTCCTTTTTAATTTTACTTCCATAAGAAAAGCAACACTAGGCAAAAATCTAGACACAATATTCTAGAGCGGGTAAACAGGCAAACCCAACCCATTTCGTGCTAACCTATTCGGGCTGCGGGCTGTCGGTACCTAGTTCGTCTGTCCTTTGGGCCATCAACGGCGTGATATAAACCTGCAAAAAAAAGGAGGTTTGGCAGCGGTATGCCGACCGCCTTTCTGATGCTTAAGTTAGCAAAAGGATGGAGAGGAAGAAAAATGAAGTATAACAGTTAGGGTTGCATCCCCTTCCCTCGTGGGGAGCCTCTGGTTTATATTCGAATTTATTCTTGATTTTTGGAAAGATAATCTCGTGATTTTAACGATAAAATCACTCATTCTTTATCAAAGACCAATTATCCATAATTTTTGGAAAAATAATCTCATGGTCTTGGTGATAAAGTTTCTCTTTCCTTATCAAATATCAACTCTCCCTTCTTAAGGATTAACTTTTTTTGAGATTGTGTCAGTTCGGATCTTTGGGAGATCTGTAGATAAACATCCTATACGTAATTTTCTCTTTAACATATTTATTTTTTCCTAACCACCCATGTGCGGTAGAGGGCTGACTGGGGGACTTAGGACCCCAAACGGGTTCTAGGATTGTACCTTCTGGTCGGTTCCTGTATGGTTTTAATATAATGGGCTGCCTTGGGCCGCTTTATGTGGCGGGCAAGGCAGTGGGCCTACGCGGGCGCTTTTGTTATTGGGTTAGCCATACACTTCACATGTTTCTAGCGATTCACATGGTATCATCAAATGATACAAGTATTGGATAAGAATCTACAACGCACTAGAACGCCCTTGTTGACGATCCTTACTCCGACAGCGTCTAGAGTTCCTCGAACAATGTGATATCTCACACCGGGGCCTATTGATTAGCGGGTCTGGGCCCAAAGGCCACGGTACTCACAATGCCCTCCTTTTTCTTTGACTGGAGGATCATGCTCTTCTAGTCGAGGAAAAATACTATGTTTCGGGACCCCAAGTATGGAGAATTGTAGATTATTAATGTGCATATGTTCCAATGCGCCAATGACATGTGATGTCAGGTGAATTGTATTTACTTAGCGTCTTCTGAGGTTCCACCTCTATATATACGGGGTTGAACCTCCGAAGTTTATGAAGTTGCCAATGGATTCCTCTTCTATTACACAAAGCCTTTCTTCTCTATTGTGATTTCTTCTCTCACCCCTATCCATAGGTCGGTGAAGGTAGAGAGGTTATGGAGGGAGGCTTTCAGAGGTCTCTATAGCTATTCGTCGTTAATGGATATTGTGTGTTTGAAGATGATGTCTGTGTTGACCCATCAGGTGTCCTAGATGGGAGGCTTCTTTATACTTGACATCACCTTTTCAGGGCTCTTTATTAGGCCTTGCGTAGATCGGCCTGAGGGCATTGATAAGGGCCCTGATTATGCGGCTAGACTTCTTTCAAGGTTCTATCTGGGGCTAGATGCCCCCCCCCCCCCCTGTGTTGGCGCCCTCTGGAGGTGCTGCGGTCAAGGTGTATGGTTGGGAGAAGGAGATCAGCCGAGGCAAGCATCTGCAGACTGACAACCCAGTAAAGCGTCTCACGGAGGACCTTCAAGCCGCGTCTGCGGAAGCCTTGACAAAGCTTCTCTAGAGAGCCTTCAAGAAAAGCGTCTCGGACTCTTCTTTTTCTTCAACTTTTTGCCTCTTCCTTTGTTTTTTGGCAATTAGCCTGGTTCAATTACTTAGACACCTTTGTAATGGATCTATCTAGGTTCCTTGGATACGTTTGTCTTTGTTTTATGTAACTACTGGCACAATTTGTATATTTTAATAAGATTTGGCTTTGACATACTTGTATGTCGAGTTTTCTATTTTTCACTCTTTTTTAGAGTATGCAGATACAGGAGCTTATGATCTGAAATTGGATTTTGAGAAGCATCTATTGGCTTTTGGGGATGGATTTTAGTTTTCGGCTAAATTTGCACGATTAATGCCTTTGGGCGTTTGAGGGGCAAAACCGGGGGTCCCGACAACTGACGAACCTAGGCCCATAGGGTTGAGGGCCTTGTGGTCAATCGATCCAAAGAGTCGGGTGTTTACCATTAGTGAACTCATTTGTTTTTTTTTTTTTTTTTTTTTTTTTTTTTTTTTTTTTTGGTGCTCTAGCAGATGAAACGCCTTATGAATACCAAGTGTAGGGGGAGAGAAGCACGTCTCAGATATTACGGTTGACTACTTGATTGCATTTAATGTGCGTTGCACCTTGCCCTATATAGGGATAGGGGTGTAGGCGTTACTTTCTTTGTTCGTTAAAAAGTTATCGCCCAAGAATCCTTTGAGCCTTTGTTGTCCTCCTAAACATTTTGGTGAAGGAGCCGTTGAAAATTTTGGACCACTTTCAATCTTCTGGTGGGTTTTTTTTCTTTCGGTTTCGTTTGTAAGGATTGTTTTGAATGCACGCTTTTCTGTGGCCGGTAAGGTCACGACGATGGAACCGTACGCAGAGTTTTGAGACACACCCATTCCTAGGTGCGTCCCAATAGTTTTCAAGAAGCTCCTCAATCTAGGGTGTTGGTCCTACTTATCGTTTTGCCAAGAGATCCTTGAGTTGATCCCCATTCTTTGTTTGCTTGTAGAATGATGAGAGGTCAAGAGGAGACTTCTACCAATCAGGTTGGGCGTAGGAAAGGGTCCAGCCGGGAGTTGCCTACTACAAGCAACCTAAGGAATTGAGGTCCTTCTACCGAGTCCCTGACGGCGTTAGTTTAGAATTTTCGGACGGGGCGGCTTGCTCACAGACGGATAACACCGTCTTCTTCACCCGGGAGTAGTTCGCAACTAGACTCCGCTTCTTGGTTTCGTCGCTGGTGAAGCAGTTCTTGCAAGTCATCCGAATACTCCAGCCTGTTCATCCCCATTTTTTTCGATTTTAATGGGTTGTAAGCGTGCCAACTTTCTCTACCGGTTGGAGTATTTCGTTGGCGGAGATATGTTTATCTACACATTGAAGTTAGGGATGAGGGCGTACGTAAATCATGACCTGAGTCGACTAATTCATAATCTGGCTCCACGACTCCCCCGAGACAAAGCGAAGGGCTTATCTAGTTAAGGGTCAGGTGATGCAGGCGGCTCGACTCTTGAAGTGTCAGGATTGATGTGAATCAATCTCTTACGTTTCCAGGTTGGTATGATTTCAGTTGAAAATCGTGTCCTATGAGATGATTCATGTTTTAACATACATTACTTTTCTTGATGCTATTCAAGTAAGTGAAGGCGAGGTCGACTAGTCATTTGGATAGAAGGCGCACGGAGAACGTGGCGACTATTGGAATGCTTGATGAGCTCAATCATGAGCCTGGCGGCGGCAGTAACAAGGTGGCGCTTGCGCCTTTCCTTACATCATCTTTGTCGTTCCCCACTCGTTGCCCGTAGAGCTCATTGAGGGAGAGCACTTTGTTCTTGCGACCTTTTAAAGTCCACAACTGGGTAGCTCTTAGGGCGATTCTTGAAACTAGGCATGGATGGATGATGGACATACTTTCCTGTAGTGAGTGCGCCAGGAAGGAGATGTTTATGCTTGCCGTCGGGTTTGTTGCGATCTTGTGGTGTGGACTCGGATAGTGAGCCCACTCCCACATCGATGGGAAGTGTTTGAAGCGTATTAAGCTAAATGAAGAAACTAGAAAGGCTGGGCAATAATTCCAATGGACTCTGTTAAGACTAAATTAGTATGATGTGATCGATGTATGCCAAACTTCAGTATTGCCACCCAGAGCTTTGGATTTTCGATGTGTAAAGAAACTTGTTTAGACCATTTTCATATACATGAAAAGATGGATTTGTTCTTTGTAAAATGACTCATTTAAAATTTGTGTGTGGTCTTGATCATTTCGCATTCTGCAGATCGTACAAGTAATAAAAGTGGATATTTTAAGTCCAGATATCTTTCCCATGAGGAAGGATGATAAATCAAAAGACTAACTACTTAAACTACTCAAGATCATTACTATTTAAATTCCACTGTTATGATGATAAGAGGACTAAAAATGTAGTCCTAGGCGAAATCGCTTAATATACAAAAATAAGGATTTAATAAAATTGGGGTTGAGGATTCAACTGAGTGAGACAAAAGCGGACATGGATCAATTAAGTAATAATCAATTTACGCATCATTTCGATTCATAGCTCAACCATAAATTGGGCTTGAGTTTGTATCGAAGATGTAAGGTAGCATATTTTGGATTTCTCCCTTAACCATACTTTTCACTGATTAAAGGTTCATATTCATTTCTGAGACATGATTCTAATCGATTACTTGTAATATGTACCCCTCTTTCTAAGATTTAAGTATTTTCCTTTTTAGTACTTCATACTCGGATCTTAGGACTAAAGAATTCTTATCCCCATATACTAGATATTGCAAGCCTTCTCCAATTTGATTGGAACCTCATCCTACACTTTTGATGAAAATTTTCATCTCCTTGATTAGATCTTTGCTAACACGGGATCAGAATCAATTCAGCAAAAAGAGGAGAGACCTCTGAGTGATTAAACATATACTTCATTCAACTATCCTCAAATTATAAGTAAGTTGGTGATCTATCTGAGTAATCCTTCAAAGTTCATTAGTTTCATAGTATTAGACTACCATACCCACAAGGAACTGCTCTACATTCTCAGGATTCTCCATCTCTGTATCACTCATAAGGCCTCCTGGCTCGAGTGAGATCACGTACCTTCCATTGAGTACACAGTACTATTGCGAAAGGCTCAGTAAATTTATAAACAATACCAATCAAATAAATTCAAAAATTCCTAATTAGCTTTCTTCCACCTTATGCAAAAATGACTATCATCAATGACCCATTTCGATGAAACTCAACTTTTAAAAGCGGTTCACTCATATCCGTGACTAGCTGATTAGGAAAAATTCACCAAAAATCATAAACGAACTGAAATAAATGAACTCCATAAACTTTCTATCATCCATTTAAATCAAACAATAATGAAAAAGATGATTTTATAAAGAAATACCAGCTCGAAGCTGCACTTCAGTACAATACCCAAATCCAGAAAATTAACGAGAAACTAACAAAATAAAGCTACACTAAAACTAAATCTACTAAAATGGAAAATAAAATAAAATAATATAAAAAATAAAATAAAAATATACAAGAGTTTTCAACCACCCAGACGTCTTGGAATTGCGGAAGTTGCACACATTGCCCTAGAAGCGTCTATTTATAGGCTTTCTAATGTTGGGTTTCACTTCATTAATTGCGTTGTGGATCCCCAAAATTTTGGCCCAAATTGGTCTCTTTATCGCGACATAGAAAGTTTTGTCGCAACAGAACTTTCAGTCTTTATCACTACCTCTGTCGTAGTTTCTTGTTTTTTGTTGCGACCTGTTCTCTAGGCTTACTCTTGGATTGTGTTGCGACATACTTTGATAATGTTGCGACATAGATTTTATTAAGCAGTCTTGTTCTTGTAGCGACAGGAATGCCTTGTGTCGCGACACCCAACCTATTTTCATCCAGCTTCTCATGTCCTTCTGCTTCTAGAATCTGTCGCAACATTCTTTTCCTTGTCGTGACAAACATTTCCCTTTTAGCCTATCAATTACTGCTTAGTGACGGAGTTTCTCTATCAGCGGGATCTCAGAATCATAGAAATTTACGTCACTGACGGGAAACTCCTTGAGTCGCGATAGACTTTTCTTCTGTTCCTCTAGCTTGCTCAAGCGTATTGATGCGACATAGAATTATTTGTTGCGACACAATTGCCTTGGCTATTCTTAGTTCTTCTTCAATTTCTGTCGCGACCTAATTTTTCTCTGTCACGATATAATTTTATCATTTCACAGCTTTTATTGTCGCGACATAAAACTTCTTTATCGCGACATAGGTTTTGCTTTCAACTCTGGATCATGTCACAACAAGAATTTCTTTATTGTCATTCTTCTTGTGTTGCTCTTTAGCTTCTTGTCGCGACAGGGAATTCACCTCCTTCATGTTTTGGTTGTCACGACAAAAATAATCTTTGTCATGACAGAGATTTTGTTTCTATTGGTTGTGAATTCTGAATATTATGTCATGACAGGATTTTCTTTGTTGTGACAATTCTTCAGCAAGTGGCTTGATGCAAAAACTGTCGCCAACATAAAAACACTGTCTCGGTTGACTTGTGTTGTGATCCCGAGCAATTTACTATCGACGGATTGTGCTGTCGTGGCGAGTTTATCTATTAGTCTTCGACTTTTATGTTGACATAAATTATATTGTCAGCGACCACGACTTCTTCTCTCTACTTTGTCGTTGTCGCGATAGAGTAAAAAGTTATCATGACAGTTTTCTTCACAATCTTCTTGATAATGTACATATGAAAACTCTGTCGCGACAAAATTACTTTTTCAGCCATTGAGTTCTATCTGGGTTTTGTTGCGACATTTAGTTGCTGGCTGCGACATAGTTCCTTTGGCCTACTTGAATTTTGTGTCGCGATATACAAAAGCTATGTTGCGACAAAGACTGCTGCATTTTCCACCTTTTTTTGCTTCTTTTCTGTTTGTTTTCTCTCTTTTTTAAAATAACACCTGCAAAACACAAAGTTGGTGAATATTCCATAATTTGGCATAAAAATATATCTAAAATTGTTAAAAACATGCCAAAAAAAAGGATTAAAATAGATGAGTTTAAGACTCATCAAATCCTCAATCGAAAAATTTTGTTTGTCCTCAAATAGTCGACCTTTTATTTTTTTAAGGACATTTTTATTTAAGCTCAATTGGGTGAGAAACATATGTCGAATTGTAAAAATTACTTTAAATATGTTTCAATCTAGAATTAGGAAGATTTTTACATTAAGTTCAGACGACAAATAATTCATATGGTGTAATGGTGTCGTTCAATCCACGATTTTTTTGTCGTGTCTTGGTCTTTACTCTTTTTCTTTGGTAGATCAGTTAATCTTCTAGGATAATACTTAGTTGGAATACTCTCTTTCATTTTTAAAATCACATATGCTTGTTTATCATATTAATCTCCACTAATGTAGGCATAACACCACCTTCAGAATCAAATAGGTCTTTTAAGTTTGTAATGTATGGCTTGGGCAATTGGGTGGGTAATTTGACACTTTAGGCTCAATTGTACCCAGATTTCATTGACAACTTACACTCTTGCCTTCTTAATACATCCTCGATTTCTCTTGATTGTAAGTTTGTGCTTCCCATCGAGGTTTGTGCATGCAATGCGCATATTCTTCATTGTGGTATCTTTTTCTCTTTTCCTTTCCCACGCACAGAAGATAACTTCTCTTCCTTATTTTAGAAGCTTTTTCACTTTTTATCACTCACCAAGTTTTATGGAATTGTGCAATGTTGGTCTTTTTAATCTTTTCACCACCCTTAACGAACTTTGGGTTAGTAACTCCCATACCAAATGGCATTAGGGTACTAGGTGTTAAACACCCCTAAGAACTTAATGGTTCAAGGGAGGAAGGCTACAAGACCAAACTCATTCCTCCTTGATGTTTTACTTTTCACAGCTTCTTTCATAATCCTCGTCATCTTTTCTTATTTATTTGCATTGTTTTTATCAACCCTTTTCATCTTTTTCTACAACTTGAAATAATATTCCCCCTAACTTGTCATTTTCTATCCTTGATGTACTTTGTTTGATAATCTTGGCAAATAAGGGTTCTTTACTGTAGGATTATGTTTAGGGAAGAAAATTGGCTTCTCATTTGCTGGTTGAGGATGAGATTAGCCGTAGGCTCAAATAAGGAACTAGTGTATATGCTTATGCATATAAAAGGGTAGGCTTTGAAAGGCTCAAACTTCCAAGGATGACCTAAATCATTTCCTGTTAGTGGTATTGCTGAGTTTCGCCTTGACTAATAAATATTCTAACAAGTTCTAGGACATTATAACTTCGATAGATCCCGGAAGATGTTCTAGTCTTGGCACAATTTCTTTGAGTTATTATTGACCATGTGTAACGTTTATCGAGTTTATAACCAAGCATTTACATAAGCGAACTATAGGTCTTATATGTTCCATCAATTTATTAAAGCCTTCCTTAATCTTGAATTTCAACACATTTATTCATAACCTTTCAACTTTCCATTTCCATTCATTTCATCCTACCTCAATGCATGTATTAGATTTTTTTTGTTTGATTTTGAGATTTGTTGTTGTGTTGCCTAACAATTCATGAGATTCATTTAATCT
This sequence comes from Tetrastigma voinierianum, assembly GCA_016808115.1. NCBI lineage: Eukaryota > Viridiplantae > Streptophyta > Magnoliopsida > Vitales > Vitaceae > Tetrastigma > Tetrastigma voinierianum. Next base: position 167,783 of record JAEQBH010008265.1, on the reverse strand, counting down.
TTGACTCAAAATAATCCAACACAACCACGATTTCATTCTTTCATCAATTTCATTCAACCAAACATACTGCAACAATTTAACAATTAGATCCAGGTAGCTAGTTTCTCAATGATTTCAACTAAGCTATTTATTACAACTTCATAGATTTCTAACTATTAAACATGAAGGAAGGTAACAAAACAAAAAGACAAACGAGAAAATTCAAACAAAAGTGAACACCAATCGTGCAAAGAATTTTCTATTTTATTAAATTTGTTAAGGATTTGGTATTGGTTACATAAGGAAAAAGATATGGAAGAAGCGGGACAATTTTCATTTTATTTCTTCTGACCTTTGTAGCAACTTCCATTCATAAGTATTCAACCTCCTCTGGGGTTAAGTTCTTTTTTCTTGTTCCACTAGGTTTATTGCAAAAATTTGGTGCTATAAGAGTTTTGAAGGTCCTTCATCATCTGGATTTGGTTTTAAGAATGGTAGGATTGGATTTGTTTCACCTAGAGGGACTACTTTGTATGGCACATAATCTGAGATCCAGATTGGTGGCAATGGCACTCTTTGTTGAGGCATCTTCCTGCTTGATCTAAGAGTGTTTTTGCAATGCTCTCTGCTCAGGTTCTCTGCCTTTTAGCCAATGACTCAGTAGTGTTAACGGTGACTTGCTCATGGTCATTAAGTAGCTTTGCTTACTGATGTACCATACTAATTCAGCAATCTTAGTTCTTTTTCTAAGTATTTCTCCATTCTTCATCTCTTTTCTTTAAGGCATCCTTTAGATTCTGATCCCTTCTTCTAAGCTCTGTCTCCATGTACTCATCCCTGAGTTGTAATTCGAGCTTTAGCTTGTTGTCCCTTTCTTTCATCTCCTGTTTCATGGATTTAAGCATCTCCATCAGTTCTGCATTATTACATTGGTTACTGAACCTTGACGTTCTGAATGGTTTCTCATCTGGGATGCATTCATGGAGACCTTGACTTTCCTGCAATTCTTGTTGTCCTTGGGGTGGACCTTCCCACTATGTTGGCTCATTGCACTTTTCATTCCCCTTTTCTTCTTCCACCTCTTTCTCTTTCCCCTTTCATCTATTCTTTGGACCTTTAGTCACTCCTACATGTCAAGGTCATAGGGGATGTCTTAGAGTATGTTTCTTCTTGTCCCCATTCTGCCTCAACTACCCAAGAAGGCATAGGCTGGTTATAGTGGCTAGGTGTGGAATCAATCCCCTGCAATTGCTTCTAGAGTAGCTCAAAATGGAATTTTCAATGATTTTCCCCACATTTATCTTGTACCATTTTAGTAATGTATAGAGGAGGATTGCTTCATCCCTCCTTTGACACGCCCGATTCCATTGACCCGATTAGTGATAGAACCTTGAGTTCGAGTGCGAGACCTCTTTGGGACTCTTTGCACATTTTATGGGACGTTGGTATATCCAAGTCTTATCATTTTATCAACATATCATATACAAAAGTCCAAAATAAAGCTACCACCGTAGTGGTGTTTACAGTGTCACATATACGATCGCGAGTCCGTTTACATATTCAAAAGTATACATTTTACGCGTGCGGTCAAAGCGCCGGGGCTTACGGTGATGAACCCCTACTCTTAATGCTGGCTAACGAGTCGAGAAGATCTTGTCTCTCCTTGTACCTACGGATTCGCCCGTCTTTGAGCTTTGCGGCAATTAGAGGAAACATATATGGTATGCATATACACATTTATATTCAGCATATAACAATAACGGATATCAAAATTTCCATGCATTCATATAATGGACTTATACAAGTACTTATGCTTATAACAGACTTATGTTTATTCGGATCTCCCGTAGGAGTTACAGAGCTTATTCTTATTCGAACTTATCCTTATCAGCTATCTTTATTGTTCTGATAGGTCGACATTCATTCAGAAATGTTAAAGTGAGTCATCTGATCAGACCGATACATTTGTTGCTCTGGCTAATGTCAGTTGTACTGCCTCATGAATCTACCTAGACCCGAGTATTAATAAATGAGTAGACCGCGGCCTGTCGTATCTCGAAGATACTATCTGATCACTGAGGTTCATTAGCTGTGGGGAGTCTTAGGAGCACTAACGGTGTCATTAGCATAATCGAGAATCTAGAAATCTTGAATAGGAGTGTAGTAGCACTGTCGGGTCTGGAAGTCTTGATCGAGACGTGCACCGCGCGTCGTGAAGTGTCATGTCATTTAATACCTGGTCTTAAGCATTCCTACGATTATATGTATTCAGAAACTTCTTATCTTATCATTAGGGCATGAACTTTGCCCCCGAGCTTAAGCACCGGCGGCGAGTGCGATACATTTTTCACTTGCGGCTGTATCGCCTTTGTTAATCATTTATTAGAGTTCCAATACTCCGTTATGCAGAATTATAGCTTAATTATGAAAAAATACAAAACGGGAATCCACGGGGAACTAGTGGTACCGGTACCTCCCACATTGGTGTCGGTACAAAAGCGGTTCTGGAGGGCGATGCAGTGCAGCTTTGGGTGTCTGCGATATCGATTTCTGCTTTACGCCGGTGGGTACCGCACTCTAAAAGGCTACCGGTATCGGTCTCGGTCTACGAGTAAAGCGAGAATTCACCATTTTCATGCACTTTTCTTCCATAATTCTCTTCTATTCCATCCTTCATAAAAACTAATATGGAATCCCTCGAACAACTCCTGAGAACACTTTTAGTGTAAAGTCGAAGTTCATACCCAGTTCACCCAACTCTACAAAACCTTGGAATTGAAGGATTCCATATCTAATTATTATCAACTAGGGATTTTCAACCCAACTTTCCCTTAAATCTAGAGTTGAGAGTATTCCTAACAAAACCTTAGAAAAGGGAATCAAATTAATGTCAGAAAACCACCCCAGCAATCCATACCCAAGTAGTTTTTGGACAAAATCTTACTATTCCATACTCAAATTCCATACCAAACTCCAAATATCCATACCTTTGCTTTGCTCCTCTTTCTTCCTCTTCTTCTTCTTCCTCTTCTTCTTCTTCTTCCCGTATGCCCTCTTGTTTGGAGACCAAAAATGAGTTATTTTTTGTCTCCCTCCCCTATTTATACTTAAAGTTTCACTTATTTACCTTTTTGTCCTCCCTCCTTCTCTTAATTGCACTACAATTCCTGTTATTTTTACTTTGGCCTCTAGTCTTATCAAGTTATGTCTTTGATGCCCCTTTTTGGACAAATTACAAGTTTGTCCTTAAGTCTTGTACAATTTTCGGGTTTCTAAATTTCCAATTTTCACATTTAATTTATGAAAACTTCAATTTAGTAAAATACCTAAACATGACGAAAACAACTAGGGTATGTTCGAGTGTTACATCCCTTCTTGTGCTAAGGTGCTTTAAAAGCAAAAAGACAGAGTTGATGAAGTAGTACCATACCTTAGCCTCTTCAATTAAGTCTCCTCTAGCAATGGATTTGTAAAGGGTTTTCTTTGTCCCATTCCATTTTCTTGTCCCGACTGTAAGCAGGTCTACCATCTTTTGGTAATCTGACTCCTTTAGTAGTTTCTTGAACTTTGAGCCATCCTTTTGCACCTTCAGATTGAACAACATATTTATCCTCTCTTTGTTGAACTCTATCCAATGTCCTCTGACATATACTCTCTTTCCTTCTTTTTCCACCATATTAGTAAAAAATTCTTTCACCAAAGCAGCGCACCCAGGTTCCTTGTGCTCGCCTAGTGCTTGCCATTCTCTCTTCTCAAGCATTTCAACGAAGGGGATAAGCTTTTTAAAACCTCTTCGACAATGAAACCTACGTCATGCGGAACTTTTCTCCAGTAAGCCTTGTTGCTTTGTTTGAGATAAAGTTTCTTACTTTTTCAGCTCTCTGCTTTGTTTCATTTTATTCAATTTTCCTTTTCCTTTTTCTTGATTCTTCCTTTATTGGCCCAAGCTCTCCTCTATCTTCAACTCTTTCTTCAACTTGCATTTCCCCTGATTGATTTTCTTGAACAGTCCCTTCCTATACTTCTGTGTATGCTTCCATCATCTCATTGAGATTCGGAATGAGATGCGTCGGCTTAGACATGGTCAGGTTAGGGTTTTGGAGCTCTAGGGTTTTTAGAAGGCAAGATGAGAGAGATTTGAGTATAGAAGCTAAGAGAGTTGATGGTTTATGAGAAAGGTGGCCTTTCAGTTTTCAAAAATTTTCTAGTTATAAGCCAACTATTTTGTTGTTTCTTCATTAAATATGTATGTAGCTACCTGAGGTTTACGTTCCATTTCTAATGATGTCGCGACAGACAAATAATTGTCGCGACAAAGTTTCTAATCATTTGGAAGCGGGCGATCAAATGCCCGCATTTATTGAGATAAATGTTGCGACACATTCTTTTAGTGCATTTACGAATCTATGTTGCGACAATGAAAATATGTGTCGCGACATAAACTACCTTTTAAGTGGAGTCCAAAATCAATTATGTCGCAACACGAGAAAAAAGTATATTTGCGACATTTTACCTAAAATTTCTAGACACATCTTTTCAGTTTTCCCGCTCAAGACACATTCAAAGCAAGAGTGCATTCCTCATACCCTGGCTTGAATACTTATGCGAACTCATTTTAATCATCAAAAGAATCTCAATTCAGAAGTATGAACAACAACATTTCATTTTCTTTATTCAATATAATGCACTTAAGGCTGATGTTTAGAAGTACAAATTTTTGAAAACAACAAATCTATCATTCATTTTCTGCAATTAAACGAAACTCACATTCCCTCAAACTTCAATTATGCATTCATTAAGAAAAAATTGAGGGAAATAGAAATACTCCCCCTTATAACTATTTTCTGCAAATTTCTTTTTGAGACAATGTGTTTCTTACTAAAATTCATCTTTAATATAGCTTCATTGTCAATCAGCAACAACTAAAAATAAAACTTCCAACATAATTAATACTAAAATCAAAACACACAAAATTTAACCAATCTAATCTAACTATTAGAAATTAAATCTTGCAGGTTGCCTCGAGAAATTGCTTTCGGTTCTTGTCTTTAAGCTAGACATTACTGATAAATTCTTCATTTTCAGCATTTCTTTGTATGCACCTCTAGTCTAAGTTGTTCTTCCTCAATTTCTTCCCAACGAAGTAGATGTGAAATCTTTTGGATTTATTTCTATACTACTGGGAAATGCATTCCTTGATTGGTTTTGCAAGGAAAGGGCTAACTACCCTAGTTGAGTTTCCAAGTTCCTCAATGAAGCATTAGTATTTGTCTAAAACACAGTTGTGTTTGCTTGGAAATTTTCAAGTTCAGAAAATCTTTTCTCATGCATATTCAAAATTCTTTTGTTTTCTGACATGAAATGTAACATCTGATCTTCAAATGATTGAGTCCTTTTCTGACCCTGATATTCTCCTCTATTGTCCCTTTGCTGCTGTTGTTCTTGGAACCTGGGTTAAGCATTAGCCTAATGGTAATTACGTCAGTGCAGGGCCTCTTGTGCTCCTCCACCCTTATGAAAAGTTTTCATGGTTCCTTAGTGCTGGTGTATAGTGTGTTGGCAAGTTGGGGTTAGGCTTGAAGTGATAACTTCTTTGCTCATTCATATACTTGGTCTCCTCAACTTGGTAGGGCTCTTCTTTAACTAGTCCCTCAGTACTACTTCTAATTCCTTTTTTTTTGCTCCCACTTCATGTGCAGTATGCATTCTCCTTTCATTGCTTCCCAGTTTGTTCATCACTGCTTCTATGGTAGTCATACGGTTCAGCTCAATCAAACCACTTCCCTCAGTCTGCTGTTGCTCCCTGAAGCTTCAGATAGAGCCTTGTAGTTGCATTTTGCAAGGTCTTCAATCAGTTGCCTTGCCTCCTCTGCACTTCTTCTGCAAAGCCTACCAGCCCGGGATGCATCAATTATACCCTTGGAGGCCTAATTCATGGCATGATAGAATATATCCATCTTAGTGGTCAGATCTATTTCATGCATAGGACATCTTTTTAACAGTATCTTAAATCTTTCTCATGCGTTGAAGAGACTCTCATCTTCCCCATGCTTGAAGACAATTATTTCTCCTCTTCCCTCAGAAGTTAGAGCTAAAGGAAAAAATCTACTCATATAGGCCTCCACCAACTCTTCCCATCTATTCACTGATCCAATTGGCAATGAATCAAACCATGTTACTACCACATCTCTCAGTGAAAAGGGGAAGAGCTACAGCTTGATTACTTTCGGTCTCACCCCATTCAGTTTGATTGTGTTAACCATCCTCATGAATCTTCACATATGCTCAATGGGATCTTTAGAGGGATGACCAATGAACTGGTGCTGATGTACCATGGTAATCAATGTTGGCTTCAGCTCAAAATTATTGGCTTCTATGGTAGGTTGTCTCACTGCAGAGCACTCATCTTGGATAATAGGCCTCCAAAAGTCCTCCATAGTATTAGGCCTCTGAGTTCTCTCTGCTTCTTCTTCTTCATATGGAATTGCATGTAGTCTTTCTCTTTGATTTTCCATACTTCTAGGTCACCCTTGGCTTGTGATCTTCCCTCGGATTCTTTAGTGTTCTCTCAATTTCGGTGTGTCTAGGCGACGAGATACCTTCTTGTTTCTATAATTCAAGCTTCTGAAATAGAAACACACTAGATCAAATGAATTAAATGGAGACAATTATCTATTTAAGCTCACAAAAAATTTCAATAGTGAAATAATTAAAATTGTTTTGTGATTTTAAAATTTATATTATCAAAAGAAAAATGTCCAAATTAGTAAATCCATTTTTGGTTAGAATATTGATCTTTAAATTCATCAATTCGATTCCCCGGCAACGGCGCCAAAAACTTGTTAAGACCAAACTGTATGATGTGATCAATGTATGCCAAACATGAATCTTGCCACGAAATTTTTCGGTCCGACAGCAGTGCCGAAACTTGTTAGACCATTTTCACCTTGTGAAAGAATGGATTTTATTCTTTTATAAAATGACTTATTTAAAATTTGTGTGTGAGGTCTTGATCACTACAAGTGCACAGATCATACAAATAATAAAAGAAATAATAAAAGTGGATATTTTAAGTCCAAATATCGTTCCCACGAGGAAGGATGATAAATCAAAAGACTAACTACTTCAACTACTCAAGATCATTACTATTTGAACTCCATTGTTATGATGATAAGAGGACTAAAAATGTAGTTCTACACTGAAATCCTTAATATACAAAAATAAAGTTTAATAAAATTGGGTTGAGAAATTCCTTTGAGTGAGACAAAACTGGACATGGATCAATTAGTAATAATCAATTTCTTCATCATTTCGATTCATAGCTCAACCAAAAATTGGAACACTAAGTTTGTCAAAGATGAAAGGTAGTATAGTTTGGATTTCTCCCTTAATTATACTTTTCACTGATTAAAGGTGCATATTCATTTCTAAGACATGATTCTAATCAATTACTTGACATGTAACCCTGTTTCTAAGATTTAAGTATTTTTCCTTTTTAGTACTTCATACTCAGATCTTAGGACTAAGAATTCTTGCCCCATGGCGGATCTTGCAGCCTTCTCCAATTTGATTGGCACCTCATCCTACATTTTTGATGAAAATTTCCATCTCCTTGATTAGATCTTTGCTAACACGGGATCATAACCAATTCAACAGAAAGATGAGAGACCTCTGAGTGATAAACAAAAACTTCAATCAACTATCCTCAAATTATAAGTAAGTTGGTGATCTATCTGAGTAATCCTTCAAAGCTCATTAGTTCCATAGTATTAGTCTACCATACCCACAAGGAACTGCTCTACACTCTCAGGATTCTCCATCTTTGTATTACTCGAAAGAACTCCCCAGGAAATGTGAGTGAGATATATTCCTTGCATTGGGTACACGGTACTAGTGCGAACAAATAAATTTATAAACAATACCAATCAAATAAATTCAAAATTCCTATTAAGCTTTCTTCCACCTTATGCTAAAAAAATGACTATCATCGATGACCCATTTCAGTGAGCTCAACTTTTTAGGGTTACTAATATCGTGACTAGCTTGATTAGGAAAATTCACTAAAATCGCAGGTGAAATAAATGAACTCCAAAAAAACTTTCTATCATCCATTTAAATCAAACGATAATGAAAAGATGATTTTATAAGAAATACCAACTCAAAGCTACGTCGAGTACAATACCCAAATCTAGAAAATTAGCAGGGGAAGCTAGAAAAATAAAAGCTACCTAAACTAAATCTACTAAATGGAAAATAAAATAAAATAAAATAAAATAAAAATATACGAGAGTCTTCAACCACCCAGACGTCTTGGAGTTGCGGAAGCTGCGCACATTGCCCTAGAAGCATCTATTTATAGGCTTCTATTGTTGGGCTTCACTTCATTAATTGCGTTGTGGATCCCCAAAATTTTGGCCCAAATTGGTCTCTTTGTCGCGACAAAACTTTGATCTTCTCGCTACCCTTTATCGTAGCTTCTTGTTTTTAATCGCGATTTGTTCACCAGGCTTGCTGCTGGTGACGTTTCAGGGATGGCACGATGTGTCGCGACATAGATTTTATTGACATTCTTGTTCTTGTCGCCCAACAAGAATGTCTTGTGTCCCTTGACACCTTTTCATCCTAACTTCTCATGATATACGCTAGAATGCATCTCGTATTCTTTTCCTTGGCTCGACAAACATTTTACTTTTTTTCCTATCAATTCTATGTGTGAGGAGTTTTCCATCATGAAAGATCCTGCAAGTCATAATAAATTTTGTCTTGACAAGAAACTCCTTGGTCGTGATAGACTTTTCTTTTATAATTATTCTAGCTTGCTGAGTTGTGTGTTGCGACATGAAATTATTTGTTGCAACACAATTGCCTTGGTTATTCTGATTCTTGCTGGCGTTGCGTATGACCTAATTTTTTCTGCAGCCAGTGACGAGAATTTTATCATTTCTGGCTTTTATTTATGCGACGCCAAAGCTTCTTTGGTCGCGACACGGGTTTTTCTTTCAATTACGGATCATGTCCTGGCAAGAATTTCTTTGTCGTCATTCTTCTTGTGTTAACATATTCCGGCTTCTTTATCGTGATGGGAATTCAAGCTCCTTCATCATTTTGGTTGTCGCGTGAAATAATCTTTGTCGCGGCGGAGATTTTGTTGCTATTGAGTTTGTGAATTCTTAATGTTATGTGTCAATGATTTTCTGTTCGCGATAAGCGATGCCTTTAATTTGGCATGATGCTAAAACTTTGTGCGACCATAAAAACGCGTCAGTTACTTGTGTTGTAATTTGGTACAATTTAATCATGACGAGATTGTCTTTGTCATTCGAAAGTTTATCATTAGTCTTAAACTTTTTATGTTCGATAGAAATTATATTGTAAAACCTGACTTCTTTGCTCTGCTTTAAATATTTAACCATGTGAGTCAAGGACAACCATGATAATTTTTCTTCACAATCTTCTTCAATAATGTCACAACATAAAACTCTTTGTCGGGACAAAATTTCTCTTTCAACCATTGAGTTTTGTCTGGGCTTTGTTGCGACATTTAGTTGTTGGTTGCGACATTGAGTACATACGTTCCTCCTCGTAGGAGGATCATCCTTAAAGGGAGCATGATTCCTGTTTAAGTTGCTGGGGATGTCACATTGGGACCCACTTTAACAGGCGGAGCATCAGGTTGTGCATATCACGTGACCTCTATGAAATGCTTTGATCTTTGGTGGTTGCTCATTCAAGCGATATTAATCCCCATTCCCGTCTGCGATAAGGAGGCTTTCTGTCGATGTTGGGATCGGATGTTCATCATGACTGCAGGCTACCGATCAAATTTGGGTCGTATATCTTTACTTTTCTTGGTTGCTATCTCTCGTGGTAATTTGTTCCGCCTGCTTTTACTACCAGTAGCCACTGGAACATGGTTTTGCCGGTATAGGGAGTTTCAATCCTAAGCTAGGCGATCTTGAGAATTCTGACTTTAAGCACAATCAATCGTTTGGCTTGTCGGACGGACACTTCTTTGGCTAAGGCAAGTCTAAGTAAACATGAAGCAAACCAATAGTGAAGAAGATTGAATGGGTGGAAAAAGAAATGGACGAGGCTAAACAAGAGGCTAAAGCGGCTCATCCGGTAGCCATAGAAGCGGTCAAGGCTAAGGCAAGGGTGGAGGATGACCTGGTTAGGATGCGAGATGCCTTGGCGGTTGTAGAGGAAGACAGGCGAGGTCTAAAGGTTAAGGTTGCCCACCTGACGATTGAGTGCACGTCGCTCTTGTTAAAGCTCAAGACATCCAGAGATGAAGTGTCTTCTCTCCATTCCCAAGCGAGCAAGGACAAGGAAGCCATAGTGGAAGACTACCAGAAAGCCTTGGAGAAAATTTTCACTTATGGCTATGGATGTTGTGCGTTCAAACATGGCATCCGCGGCGACCAACCAAGGATTCGGATGGCGTACGGACTGCCGACCACCCCCCCGAGCAGCCAGCGGCCATTTATGGTACATCCGGTTGGGAGCAGCGAAGGACCCGATAGGGCATTGTAGTAGAGAACCAAAGACTAACTCTTTTCTTCATATTTGTTTTGGGTTGTTTTTAGGAGATTTTTGTAAGGAGGGGTCGTTGTGCCGCCAAAATCTGTCTCCTTGTAACCCTTAGGCGCTTCTTTAGTATTTTATTAGGTGATATTTGATAAAAGCCCTTCATGCCCAGGCATACTAGGCTCCTCTTTTCTTTTGTTTTGAAAATGCTAACAGGGTAACAACCATAGTTGGACTTTCTATAGGTGCCAGTAGGATATCAACCATGTCTGGACTTTTTTAAGTGCCAGCAGGGCATTAACTATATCTAGACTTTTTTGTGTGCCAGTAGGACATCAACCATATCTAGACTTTCAGAATGCCAATAGGACAACAACCATATCTGGACTTTTTATACGCCAGTAGGACATCAACCATATCTAGACTTTTAGAATGCCAGCAAGACAACAACCATATCTAGACTTTTTATGCGTCAACAGGACATCAACCATATCTGGACTTTTAGAACGCCAACAGGACAACAACCATATCTGGACTTTTAGAAATAAGTAATTGTTGGTTTTAAGAGGAAATGTGTAAAGAACAATCTTTTATTTATGGTAAGCTCCTCAAAGAATATACTACTGATAGTACTTCTTAAGATCGATGGCATTCCACATCCTGGGAATAGTAGTCCCGTCTAGTTTGCTCAACACATAAGACCTGGCTGTCCCTACTCAAACCATCGTGTTTGGTCCTTCCCAATTGGCCTGGAATTTCTCGTTTGTAGGGTTAGCCGTGTTTTCGAAGACCCTTCTTAAGACTAACTCCCGACTGCAGATATGCAGCGACTTTACTCAGGTTGTGCAAGTTTTCGACCTCTATTGGTATGATGCTATCGCCTGACCGCCTTCTCAGTTCATCACGTTGTGTCTAGGTCTTTATAGTTATAAACCGGCATTCGACTTCCTCAAGAACCTCTGTCCGAATAGTGGGCATCTCGTTTTCTGTGGGTATAATAACCTCCATCCCGTATGTGAGGGCGAATAGTGATTCCCCGTCGGCGGATGGGTAGTTCTCGACCCTCTAATACTGGTAGTTCTTCCTCCCACTTTCCTTTAGCTGAATGTAGGTATTTTTTTGAGAGCTGATAGGAGTGTTTTATTAGACGCTTCTGCCTGGTCGTTGCTACGGGTACCACGAGGTCGAGTGTTGGTTTTTTATTTTATTCGCTGCAAAAGTTCTTGTATACCTGACTATTGAATTGCGGCCCATTGTCTATTACAATCGATTGGGGTATTCTGAACTTGTACATAATGTTTTTCCATATAAAGTGAATGACCTCTGTCTTTGATGGATGCAAAGGCTTCGACTTCTATCTTTTTTCTGAAGTAGTTGGTGGCAACCAATAACAGCTTCTTCTGAGCTGAGGCGGTAGGTAGTGGCCCGACTACGTCAATACCCACTGAGGGAAGGGCTAGGGGCTTGTTATGGTTGTTAGATTTCGGTTTGGGAGCTTTAAGATATGGGATTGTCGCTAGCAGCGGTCACACTTTCTAACATAGGCGACGGCATCCGCACGCATGGTCGGCCAATAGTAGCCTTGGGTATGAGCTCATATTGCGAAGTCCTGGCAGCGGGGTGATTACCACGCTCCATCGGTTTGTCAATACGTATTGTCCCTACTAGTGAGTAAGGCATTTAAGATAGGGCCATGGCCGTTTATATAGCGGCGTGCTGAGGGAGAACCGCCTTTACTGGACTGGATCTTATAGACTTGACTCTATTGTCCAATAGTTCCCCCGAACTCAAATAGGGAACTATTGGAGTCATCTAAGAAGGACCTATTTCATCTATTTCATTCACTCATTGCGGTAGTGATCGGCGACTACGGCTAGTACAAGGGAGAACCTTTAATTTCTTTATGGCGGGGATGCGCTCTGACTACCTAAAGCGTCTACCTTTTCGTTAGAATTTCTCGGGACATGCTCCAGCTGCGAAGCTTCCCAAACGCAGGTTGACTATACTCACATACCTGGTCATGCACTGGTCCCTTGTTTCATATTCGTCGTTTACCTACCCCATAATCAATTGAGAGTAGCTTCTTATGATGATCTTTTATGAGGATACTAAGATTGCGAGGTCGAGCCTGGCTATTATTGCTTCATACTTAGCCTCATTATTGGAAGCGGGGAAATCCAAAAGTACGGCCTGTTCTATTACTTCCCTAGTTAGGGCTTCAAGTTGCAACCCCAGTCCAGCTCCTGTCTGTCGCAAAGCGCCATCCACATTTAGGATCCACCAGCCGGAGTTGTCTGACTTCATTTCCCCTCTTCGAGGAACCTCGGCTAAAAATCGGCGATGCCAGCGCCGTATGGCGAGCTTATATTGAATCACAGGAACTCCACTCATTTCAGTCGCTCACCGAGCCATGCGCTGACCATCGAGCTTATGTATGTGCTCCTTAAAGGGGAGTTGGGTGAGTACAACGATATGAGTGCGCTGGAAGTAGAGACGAATTTTTTTTAACAACTATCGAGATTACCCGGTCACTTTCTTTCGAAGACGGGTATATCCAGTTTCTGCCTTGGATAGGGACTTGCTTACAAAGAATATGGGTCTATGCTTTCGGTTTTCATCTTCTTTAAACAATGTTGCACTCACCAAGATTTTAGAGACTTCCAAGTAAATATAGAGTGTGTCCCCGGCTCCAAGGCTAATGAGAACGAGTGGTTCGGTGAGATATTGTTTGATTACTATAAGAGCCTAGTCGCATTCTTGATTCTAGCCAGCCCGCTAGGCTCCCTTTATGATGGCAAAGAACGACTTCAAATGATCTGTGAAGCAAGATATGAATTGCCCTAGGGCCGCCAGGCGGCCAGTCAGTTGTCGTACCCCTTTTCTGGAAGTGGGGGTCTGAGAATCCATTATGGCATTGAGCTGGATGGGATTAGCCTCTATCCCCCTTTGTGATACTATAAAACCCAAGAATTTGCCGGAGCTAACCCCGAAAGCGCATTTCAAAGGGTTAAGTTTCATGTCATGTCTTCGCAATAGCTCGAAGGTTTCTTGTAAATGCATTGTGTGGTCGGGGCTTTCTTTGGATTTTACGAGCATATCATCGATACAAACCTCCATGGATTTACCTATCAGGGGCCGAAATATCCTGGTCACCATCCTTTGATAAGTTACCCCTGCGTTTTTCAGACCAAATGGCATTATGTTATAGCAGTACAATCTGTGGAGGCGTGATGAAGGCTTTTTTCTCCGTGTTAGGCGAGTGCATAGGAATATGATGGTATTCGGAGAAGGCATCCAAAAACGAAAAAATGCCATGCCTAGTTGTTGCATCCATAATTTGATCTATACGTGGCAAGGAGAAGCTATCCTTGGGACATGCTTCATTGAGATCAATGTAGCCTACACATACGCGCCACTTGCCACCCTTTTTGTTACCGTAGCCATTAAGCGACCATTCAAGATACTTCACACTCCGCATAAACCACGCCACTATAAGATTGTCATACGTCTAATGATCCGATGTCTTCTGCGGGTGGAGATCGCCTCACCTTTGCCCTTGCAGAAGCAGCAATGGGGAGGACATTCCCGGCGGAAGCCACCGTTGGGCTTATCACACCGCCTCAGTGTACCCATGCGAATACATCAATGTTAGCGCGTGGCCTTGATCGTAACTATGTCTTTCTTCATTGGACAGAGGGGCGACATGAGTAAATTTCTATGGCCCGTCGACTCCTTCTTCCAATGGGTCCGCATTGACAGTCCTTTTCTTGACCACGATTTGGGCGGCATCTTTGTGATTGCTATGCGGGTGTAAGATCGTCAGGAGGAAGCTATTTGGAATTGAGCTTCCCTCTCTATTCGCACAAGGTTAGTTGATAGCATTGCCATGCAGCCAGCTGGCTGCTTAAAAGGTATACTTGCCCTGCGGTTGTCAAATAACTTACAATTTGGTGGTATGTTAACGAAACTGCCTTCATGGAGTGCAGCCAGGTCCGACCCACTATGGCATTATAAGGCCCCAAGTCTTTAACGACTAAGAACAAAACCCTCTAAGTGACCGGTCCGGCTTTCACAGGGAGTGTGACATCTCCCAATGTCGTTGGAGTTACCCCATTGAAGCTAGAGAGGATTCGCCAGGTTGAATTTAGCATGCCAGGAGAAAGCTTCATCTGTGTGAAGGCTGGAAGTTATAGTAAATATGTCGCGCTTCTCGAATCCACCAGTACCTTGTGCACTTCAAAACCATTAATATACAGGGTGAGAACTAGGGCATCGTAGTGAGGCACGATGACCCTGTTTGGGTTAACTGAAGGAAAGGATATAGGGTCATCTATTGGCTCCGACTTCTCCTGATTTACTCTCTATGAGAGGGCGACATTCACCCGACCTTAGCTGTGGCTGCTCTAATAAGTCTCTTTTCTTTATCGTTGGACAATCTCGATATTCGATCAGGCCACCCGAGTATAATTTATGGCTTATCTAGGCTCTAGCGAGTAGGATTAGGTGTAATTCTCCCCATGGGCGACTCAGCTCCACTCCTTTGATCCAACTTCCCTAGGTACCTCTGGGTGTCAGCCTTGATCGACTTTTCTACCAGGAACTTTATACTCCGGCTGCCGTTAGGTTATTGTCATGGTCTGTGATAATTGCATCTGAGTTTGTTTCTCTAGGTGGGATCAGATGCGGATGTGTCTGAATGCATTTGAAATCTGGTAGGTCAAGAATGAGGGGCAACAACCTTTCGTATAACATATTCAAGGGGGTGAACTGCGGTGCCTCTCTTCTTTTTTTATACTGGTCTCGGGATCACTTGTAGTCTTCATTCTAACCTTTGCTGGAAGTGGACGGCTTCTTTCTCGCCGGCTTTTCTTTCTCAATTGGCTGGTTAATGATCATGATTGCTTGGGTTGCTGCTCGGATATTGTCCTCCAGTGTTGAGTACCAGTATGCCAGCCTATATAACTCTTCCATTGTTGCTAGCGGATCCAGAGAAAGCGAATGGAAGAAGGGGGTCGATGGCCCGAAGCTTCTTCTAAAGTTTTGAAAGACTGCGTCCATGCTGTAAAATTCTATTTGTTGGACGGCCTGCCCGAACCTCCTCATAAGCCTAACCTCCTCATAAACTAGAATGGACTTTGGTTTCATGCTTCCGGGAATAGTCCAAGGAACTAATGCTCTTTCTCGCTATCGAGCAATGTGTTATGAGATGAACGCTCTCCAAAGCTCGTTAAACGTGTTTATTGAGCTTCGAGGGAGCCATGGACCAGCTAAAGCAGTAATACGCTGCAGCTAGCCAAAATCCTCAGATAAGAAAAGGTCATCACGGTGATTCAAAGTCATCTCCCGCTGTAATGGAGCATGTGACATATGGGTTAGTGAACCGTCAAACATAGTGGAAGTTAAATGACAAACCCGTGGGGCGCTCATACGAGGACGGTCGCCTGCGGGAGGAGAGAGCATGTCAAGACTTCGAATCATTGCTAGCTGTGCGGCAAGTAGTGGCGTTTGCCACCCGGCGGATATACTAGCCGCATAACCGCACTACGCCCAGGGGTAATGCATACGTTACGCCAGATTGGTCACTACTTACTGCTTTCCTCGCTCGGAGGATTAAAGCACATCTGCAGCAGCGAACGCAGGCTGGCAGGAGTGTCTAACCCCGCGTTTTTGGTCGTGAGGGGTTTGGTGAGCTGCCAGAGGATGACCGTCTCTCTACTTTGATATCTCGTGACTATTATGATTTACGGGCTTTTTCCTTGTCGCGGACAATCTGCAAGCTTATTGGCCATTTCTCTTCCACGCCTCCCTTCGCTAAGATTGCGCTCTTCTACCTAGCCCGAGACGATCAAGCTTACACCATAAGTGCTCGGGCGACGATCCCGCACCTCCTCGTCTACCTTATTTGTTCCTCCTGCTTCTTCTCCATATCTTGACGTCAATGCAAGAATTATCTCGAAATGATCGAATCACCTGATCGTTAAACATCGCGAACTATGTCGACGAATCAAACGTGGCTGGGAACCATCGTGAGCTACCGGTGGTGAAGGGCCACACGCTACGGAGCCAAGCTCAGATGTCATTGATGAGACTTTTTGTCGATTCTCACATAATGGCTCCAATTGTCAAGACTGGTCTGCTTTGTCCTCTGTGACATCAAAGAACGTGATATAAACTCTCGCAAAAAATGGCACCCATGCACAGGCCGACGCCTCCGATGCTTAAGTCAACAAATGGCAGAGTGAGGAAAATGAAGTACAACAAATGTGAGCCGTATCCCCTTCCTCGTGGGAGCCTTCTAGTTTATATTCGAATTTATCCTTGATTTTTGGAAAGATAATCTCGTGATTTTAATGATAAAATCACTCATTTCTTATCAAAGACCAATTCTCCCTTATTTTTTGAAATATAACTCATGGTCTTGGTGATAAAGTTTCTCTTTCCTTATCAAAGATCAACTCTCCCTTATTAAGGATTAACTTTTTTGAGGCGTATCGGATTCGGATGCTGGGAGATCCGTAGATAAACATCCTATGCGTAATTTTCTCTTTAACATATTTATTTTTGCCTAACCACCCCGAATGCGGTAGGATGGCCGATTAGGGAACTCAAGACCTCAGACGAGGTTCTAGGACTATACCGTCTGATCGGTTCCCGTGTGGTTTTTATATAATGGGCTACCTTGGGCTGCTTTATGTGGTGGGCCAGCAATTCCAGCTCACGCATGATCGGGGCCCATTGATTATCGTGGCTCAGCCCAGCCATGATACTCACACTACAAATCGGGCTTCGCTTAATCCGGGGTTCACTTCTATTCAAGTTAGTTTTCAATCCACTTCATGCTACATCACAAAAACAGATAAAATGAGCCAAAACCTTAAAATTGATAAAAAAAATTAATTTTACAAATTTATATTCTTCAAATAAAAATAAACAATATACAAATATATAATAATAATTAATATATAAAATGATTGAGTCTAAACAATATAATAATAGTAAAAAAACTAAATAAATAATGTTAGAACACTCTTATAACCAAAGTATCAAACTAACAACCTAAATAGTACAAAAACAATTAAGTAACAACTTAATAACATATTTGAGAAAAACAATTCCAAAGTATTAAAATGAAATCTCATATGCCTTTAATCTTCATCCTCATTCTCATTATATATAATAATAACACGTGATTTCACATTAGAAATATGTATATCCTCGATGGTGGTTGAGTTATCATCATCTATTAATTAATTTAGAATGTTAACAAACATAAATTTCATTTAAGTTTGGAATAAAAAAACATTTTTTCCAAAAATGCATCTCAACTATATAATAATGAAATATCATATTTGTTTGAAAATCTATCTTGCTAAAAGATATAATCATATTAGGAAAGAAATTAGTATATAATTTTTGTTAATTTTTTAAAAATAACATTATTTTGTTATTAACACTAGTTTAAGTAATAAAATTATTTAAAATATATCGATAATTTAGTTATTAAATTTAATTTAATTTATAAACTAGTACAACTTCATTTTTATAAAAAAAACATATATGATTGAATAAAATTTAAAGGATAAATAAAATGAAATTGTAAATATTAAAATAGGATTAATGAGATAATAAAAAATATATTTAATATTAAAACTATAATTTATTTAATTCTACCATATAAGGTTTTTTAAATATTAAATTGTCATATAAATTATAAAAAAAATTATATTAAAAAGATATATTTAGAAATTGAAATAAAATAGTTAAAACAACAAAGTTTAATATATTAATCATATAGATAGCCAAAATATCAAAATTTTATATTTAATCATCAGTAATCTCAATTACTTAAAAAATTCAATAAAATATTAGAGTCAATCTAAGCACCTGCCAACTCCTGCCAAACCCACATGGCCACTCTGTCAAAATGTGCTCAGCTAAATTAGCCCTGGGCTTTATTCTCGAGCCTTAAATTTATAAACTCCAACTTCTAAAATTCGGGCTTAAAAGTAGTTTCATTAATCGGGCTTAACCCATATTACCATTTAAACTCTTATCTGCATATAAGTTCTCTTATTTGATAGAGTTATTCTTTATTTTGATCAATCTTTCTGTTTATCCTTTATTGAAATTATAGAGCCTTACAACTAATGGTATCAAAGTCATGGCTTCAGATAAAATAAAGGAAGTAATAAGATAATAATAATGATGAAATTTCTCTTGTTTAGAGAAATAGGAATAATAAAATTCAAGAAATCAAAAATATTATTATTTTATTTTAAAATAATATAAAAATAAATTATCCAAGAATCTTATATGATAATATTGAAGTTTATGATTTTATAAAATAATATAAAATAAATTATCCAAGAATCTTATATGATAATATTGAAGTTATGATTTTATAATAAACATGATAGATTTGACTGAAAATATAAGATAGAAGAATTTAAGATCAAATAGCAAACAATAATAAATTTAATGTGATAATCATAATCAATATCATAGAAAAAATTTCTAATTAGAAGAAATTTATCTACGATAAGACTATTAGAAAATATAATAATATTTTGGGAATCTTTATAGAAAATCATATTGATAATATCTTCATAAAAAGAAAGATAATAATATAAGTAAAGAGCTTGAGAAGTAGGGAAGTAAAACCTTGGTACAAATCTCTAGCAAAAAATAAAAGTAGATGACAAAAAGATATAACAAAACGTGTTTTTGAAGAAAGACGTCTAAGAAAAGTTATGGGAAAGAATAGAATTCAGTATGGTAATAAATGAAAGGAGGTGAAATAGTTAATTTGTATAAATATTAAAGAAATCCAAATCAAAGTCAATGGTTGTAATAGTAAAGTTACCCAAATAATAAAATCTAAGTCAAAATAAAGACTTTAAGAGTAAAACATAACAAAAAACCTAAAACCGGATACAACATGATTATATGAACTTTTGAACTAAGACCTTTGAAATTATGAAAATAATAAAAGAAAAAGATGATTACGATAGAATGATATTGTATTAATAGAATCCTTAACTTATTATAAATTAGAATTCTTAACAAATGATTGGATATTAAGAACATTATATGTCTCTAAGCCATCTTTATAAGAATCAATGACAATTATACAACTAAAACACACTAAGTGAATGCCTTTGTAAATTTTCTTTACCTTGCGCTTTAGTTGAAACTTAAAGATGAGTGGCTTTTCCAAATCAATTTCCACACACATATGGGCAAAGTGACCCCTTGAGACCAAGAATCTAGCTTCATCAATTTTGACAAGCTTACCCATCTTCTCTCCAACTTTCACGAGAAAGGACGTCCTCCATATCGTCGGTCCTGCTTCCTTCCGGTTCTAGTGGTGTTGTTTCCTGCTCCAAAGGGCATTCATCCTTTAGGTGATTGAATATGCCACAACTAAAACACACTAAGTGAATGTCTTTTTATTCAATTTTCTTTACCTTACGCTTTAGTTGAAACTTAAGGATGAGTGGCTTTTCTAAATCAATTTCCACACACATATGGGCAAAGTGACCCCTTGAGACTAAGAATCTGGCTTCATCAATTTTGACAGGCTTACCTATCTTCTCTCCAACTTTCACGAGAAAGATCTTGTCATAATACTCTATGAGTAGCCAGGGAATCCTTACCTAAACAAGGAGGTTTTTCAGGTTGTTCTGCTCAGGGTCGAGGTTCGACTTCCATGATCGGATGATGAGAGAGTGATTGAAGATCATCCACGGTCCACTATATTTTGTGAAATTATAGTCCTCCATGGAAGCAAACTTAACTAGGAAAAACCTTCCATCGTCACTAGGTTTATTGTTGCTTTCGGTTTCCACAATGAAGTAATTCTCTGAAACAAGGTTTTGTATACTACAGATCGGCCAAGAAATTTTATAATCAACGTTTATCTTTGTGACTTTCTGATTCTACCTTTCTCCTCCTTTGAGAGTCGTAGCTTCGAGCAACAAGGGTCCTCATCTTCTTCCAACTCATCCGCTTCGTCATCTGAGAACCAGTCGTTAGTATCCTTCTCAACATTGTTAACTTGCAATCCCATCAGTTTGTCCCGAAAAAAGAGATGAACTTGTTCCTTCTCGAAATGAGAGAAAATGTCCACTCTCCACACTTTATTACTTCGGTGAAAAGCGTCTTCTTCGTCTGACTTCGCATTGAAGATTTAAATACCAACTCCACGACAATCCAGACTTGAGAGATACAAAAATATTAATTACATTGTCCATCCCACCCCAAAAAGAGTCAATATCAAGAAATACTTATTTTCCTTCACCCCTCTTTGGATTATTCTTCTCATGATAAAGAAGTCAATGACAAAGAATAATTTCTCTCCATGAACCTTCCTTTAATTGATTTGATCCATTTTTACTTTATTCTTTCTCATTGTATATGGATATTTTATATATTTAATAATTGTATTTCCTTTTACAATAGCATCAAAGATGTTTTTTTACGTGTATATACATGTATCCTTCATGATATAATGAAATACAAGTCATTCTTTTCATCCTATTATATCTTCATTTTCCACTTGGGTCAAAGCCTTAAGTGCTCAAACATGTCAATTTAAGAGGTTAAGAAACTATAAATCACACGGGGAAGTTTTGGTTAACATAATGAGCTTCAGTTCTTATGGGTCTTTCACCTACTCGTATATTTTACAAATTGGGATCCAAGGTCGGAGCCCATATGTTAGGTCACCAAATTTTAAATAATTTTTTAAGAGTCAAACTGTTTCTTATCTTACAAAAATCATTTTGTTGGCAAAGGGAGACCAATACATTTTCTTAGAAATTATTTACTATAATCTCTGAGAATTTCTTGGAATGAATTTCAGATTTTTTCTTGAATTACAACGAGGGGTACTGGTTGAGAGGCTCACTCATTTAATAACAGGTTTATTATAGCATTGACATTTCAATAAATTGTCTCCAAATTAACCTACAATCCCGTCTCCAGCAACTGAATCTGAGAATTATAATGAGGGTCCCAAAAACCCCCATTCCTACAATACTACTTCGCATCTTAAATCATGTCTTGTCTTCTTTAAACATCACAATAAAGTTATTTGACATTTATCTTTTCTTGACCTGTCTTGCCTTAAATGGGTAATAACTTTTAGCTCTCTAGATATTACAAAATTAAAATAAAAATTACTATCCTAATCTAAATTTTAAAAACATAAAATAAACTCACATATATTTTATGTATTCAAAAAAAAAAAAAAAACTCACATATGTCTTATGATATCTCCTCCTATCACTTGAAATTTGGTGGTAAATAAAATAAATCATTAAAAAAGAATTTATATGTTTCCCCAACCAATCACCAACTTAGTTAGGAAAACTAATAGTATTTCTGAAATAAAAAAAGGTGATTTGATTAAATGACCTTGAAAATACAAAAATAAATTTTTTTCCTTTTAAAGGAAAATATAAATACATGAAATAGAAAATGATATTTTTGTCCAAATTGAGTATTTTTTAAAAACATGGGAAATGTTATATTAAAAAATTTAAGGGTATTTGATGTATTTTATCCAAATATTTATATTAAAAACCCCTTGAAAAACCAATTTCTTTAAAAAAAAAAAAAAAAGGTCAAACCTTCGTAGATCACAGCAAGGCATAATAAGAAGATTCTAGTGCTAAGTTATCAGACCTAGTGTCAAAATTATAGGCTGTCATCTTCATAAAACCTACTGCATGAAACCAAAACCTCAAAAATCGGTATTCCTGGGAATTTGTTTCGGATTTTAAACTTTTGAGAGTTACCTTGAAAATAAAAATTAGATAAGAAAAGTTTGAATATTTAGAAGATTGAAGGCAACAGAATGGATGAGTCTCAGTGTTCTGGTGTTAAAGAAAAATGGCATATCACCAAATCATCAATCACCGGTGCCTCCCCTGAGAACCCATCTTGGACTTGGCAAAGAATGCATTCTTTGGTTTGGGAATTTCGTGAATGTCCATCACTTGAATTGTTCTTTGCTTTTTTGCTTCAACAAACAAACCAAACACAAACCATAAGCTCCCAACACCATCAATAATACAACATTTATGAAGAATCCACAGATTCAAAGACAAAATCAAACCATTTTGAGCTTCTTGGTAGTTCTCGTGAAGCCGCCTTCTTGCTGATGCGAATTTGTCAGGATCAATTGTAGTGTCCTTCTGTTTCTGCACATTATCCCCAATTGAATGACTTAAACCATGAATCAGAATTCTTTTTACTATGTTTGGTCACTGAGAAAATCTAAACAGAGAAGAACGAAAACCTTTCCCACCCACCAAGCCAAGAAGCTGTTATAAGCTTTCAATTCAGTGAAGGTTTTTGTTTTCTTCCCTTTCTACCTACATTTTCTCAACAATCAAACAATGTAATTGACTTTAATTTAAGAGTTACGATGATATGTGTACGTTTGGAGGAGCATAGGATGTTTGAGCTGGCCTAGTTGGAGCTTCTCTCCGAGGAATTGCCTTCACCTTTGGTTCTGGTTCTGCATTGTTCTTGTCCGACCCAGAACTGGCATCTGCAATCCATTCAAAAACAAATTTACATAAAAGGGGAAAAAAGGGCAATCAAAATCAAATTTGGATCTGATTCCCAACTCACTATGTGGATTTGGAGAGTACCCAAAATCCGGCACCTGGAAAGAACAAAACTTTAAGACTAAGAAGATGTACTTTCAATGACTTTCTAGGAAAAAATACATTTACTCAGAAAAGCTCTTTCACCTGATGATGACCAGCTCCGGGAATTTTCTGAGGTGAGTCTCAGCTGCCAAAATTATTCGTTCAGTTCAATTTCACGAAAAAATTGTATTTAGAGAAAATGAATTTTAAAGGAAGACGATATTATACCCATTAGGGCAGAGGACGTGTGCTCTCGAGAGGGATTCAGCTTCACCCATTCATCTACCAGATCTTTCCATTTCCTGAAACAAACAACAGACAGAATCATCAATTTTTCCTTTCCCAGCTTTCCATTTGGTCACCGAGAAACGATTGGAAAAGGAAATAAAGTGCTCGTGAAGTTTTCAATTGTTTTTTCCCCCTTTTCCTGCGGTTTATTAGTATCCAAACAGGCAAGTCCACACACGTTTCCCAAATCGGTTGAGGAATAATTCTACAAACCTGACAAGATGCTTTACCAATCTCCGCACATCGTTAGATGGATGCTTCCGCAATTGATTCACATGCCTTCCGATATCCGTCTCCTGCAATATTCCCAAAACAAAAGAGGATCGAAATACAAATTTAGGAGAAAATGAAAAAGGAAAAACTCTTGAAACACAAAATTGATGGATAATTTACTTCAGAGCTTTTGAAGGTGATGTCCATGTCGGCAAGAGTTTGTAACAAATCCACAATAGAATCCTCAGGCTGATGCATAACCAACCAATCAGAAAACAACAAAATCAAGATAAAAATTAAAAAATAAAAACAGAAAAATTAAAAATTCAACCAAACCTGGTCAGGAAGTTCTAGTTGTTCCTTGATATCAAGAATCCTTGCTTCCTCTTCATCGAACAATCCTCCGTATCGATCCTCAATTCCCACTGAATTAATTGATTGGGGAGTCGTTTATGACTTGTCTTTTCATCCTCCTTTCATCTTCTTTCTCCTCATCACATCCCTTATCCAATCCAGAATGTTGATAACGAAGATTACCATTACAGGCCCCACATCGAGAAGAGATGAACATCCTCTCCACGATTCCATCCCTGCGGTGCCTCAGCTCATCTCCATAATCGGAACAGGCGACGGAGATTGCCGTATCGATGAACTCCCACACATCCACGCCGGAGTTCCTCAAAATCAATCGAAACTCGTCCCTATCCATATCGGAAAACAGCGGCCTGAACCACAATCCCGACTGAAACAGAGAGGAGTCAGGATTATGGAAGGCGTTAAATCAAAGCCTCACAATCTAGTGAGAAGACAGAGACAGAATGGAGATTCAGAGATTTTTCATATTGATTACTTTAAGAAAGTGGATTTGGGGGGAGCGGAATCTATAATCACTACATCTCCAGATCCATAATCATAACCATGGGGAATCAAAGGAGATATGGCGTGGAATCGAGGTCCAACTTACATCCGCTGCAGGTACCGTGATCGATGCTGGGGAGCCAAGTAACTTTTCGTCTTCTAAAACGTTGATCGTTGGATCCAGGAGGTTGTTGCTCGCAAGCCTTTTTTTTTGTTTTTTTTTGTTAATTCTTTTTAAAATAATAATAATAATAATAATAAGATATATTTTATTAAAATACAACAAATAACTCTAACCTTGTATTTAGTATTAAAAAATTATTAGCTTTAAAAAAAACTCTAAACTTGTAAATCTAATGACCTGTTTGTTTTCCATTTTTAAAACTGCTTGGTTCTTAAAACAAGTAGAACAAAAAATATGTTAATATATTCGATTCCAATTTTTTTAACACAAAATAGATAAAAACACTAAATTCATAAATAATAATAATTTCGTAGGTACATCAAAATTTTATGCTCTTTCATAAGCTAAAAACTATTTTATAATAATACTTTTAAAAACATCAAAATTATGTGTTTTTTATGTATTCAAAAAACTATTCTCAAAAACAGTTTTTAAAAACGAAAACCAAATAAACTCGAATATTTCATATATTTATATTATCTTTTTATGGACATATATTTTTACAATAAAATAACCATATTTCTTTGTCATAAAATCGACATTTAAAATCAAATTTCCGTAATTAGCATTTAAAAATATTTTAATCACCATTAGAAAAATATTTTTTAATCAAGCCACCCAAATAATAATAATGTGGACGCGTGATAATGAAATTGAATTATGAAATTAGAAATTTAGAAGGAAGTTCATGGATTGGTTTGTTATGGTTAGAGAGATGGACGGGTGGCGGCCAGGCGGGTGGGGCGGGCCGACAATACCAATGAGAGAGAGAATTATAAGCCACCTTTCTATTTATTATTTTATTATTTTTTGGGGGGGCGTGTGATAATGCTGGTGGGCTTTACAATTTTAGCGAATAGTAGAATACAAACTATACAAGGATTTTCGAACATGTACAAAAAGCCAAGAGAAATAATAACAATAATAATATTTCTTTTTCTTTTTTTGTTTTGTAAATAGTTGTTAAACGAGGAATTTGAATTTGATGGACTCATAGTTTTTATAGAAATAATAAAAAATTTATGATTGTCTACGTTGAAATGAAACAAGAATATTAAGGTCACAATAAAAACAACCTTAATGATATAGAAATAATTATGGCAAAGAGTCAAAAAAATTTTAACCTTGAAAAGGAAATTCCCTATTTTGAAATCGGTTAATCGAAACTTCAAATTTATTGATATAATTCATTGTTATCATGTCTTTAAGAGTGGGCTCAAGAGTGAAAAAGTAGGAATGAGCTATCTAGTAATAAAAAAACGGAAAGGGTACAAAATATCCAAGTTCGTATCTCTACAAAAACAGTTAACATAACGTAAAATACAAATATCAAATAAATTTAATCATACTATTTTACCTTCTAGTAAATTCCCAGCATTTTTCTTTTTTCATGGCCTTTACATAAACTTTTATTTGAAATATATTAATCACAAGTTCCAAAATATTATCATAAAGTTATTCTTTTATATTAGTTATTTTGTTAATTAGAAATTTGTTACAATATATTTTTAGTAAACAATAATTTTCAAAAAAAAATGTACTGCACTATAGAAAAAATAAGAGTCTCTATGGGGTTTATAAAACCCAATTACATACTTATACATGGCTTGGAGTAAGAAAAAAAGAGTTTGAGGCATGTTCTTTCTACGCATTTAACAAACTCGGGATATATTCGGTTTTGTTCTAAATTAATTTTTTTTTTTTTACCTAAATGATTGTGTGTTTAAAATCAAAATAGGTCTAACTCATAAAAATACAGTAAATTCATAATAGTCTCTATTTTGAATTAAAATTTAGAATTGCTCTACTTAATTATTATTATTAATGACAAACGTTTTGATTTAATTATTCTCAATGCCTTGTTCTGTAGCAGTGGTAATACCGCATCGCGGGATGCTTAGCGAAGACCAGGTATAATTGGTGAAGAATAGGCATATGCAAGTACGAGAACAGGGACTGGGCCACCAGAGGTCCCATTTTCGGCATCAGGGCATATGCTTTTAAGGCAAAGAATTATACGAAAAAGGGGTTTAAAGTCAAAATAATTATTTTCTTTTAAAAATATACATAAAAAATATTTATCAAACTAATTTTTTATTTTATAAAACCACATTCACTAAGTATAGTTTTAAAAATTAATCTTAAACCTACATTTATCAACTATGGTTTTAAGATAAATTTTAAACCACATTTATCAACTACTAAGGTTAATTTTTAAAATCACTGTTGGTGAATGCTAAAAAGCAAAAAAACTAGTTTGATGAATACTGTAAAAAGAAGTATATATGTTTTGTTTTTCTAAATTTGTTACTTTGATATCAAACTCACCAAAAAGCCATATAATCGGGATGACGTTTTTTCAACTGAATCGCTGAAATACGCTAAACTCGCCGTGTCAAATCAATCGTTGCCGCCATTCATTGCCTGACATTGAATTCCTCCGCAACAATGTTAAAATAGATCGCTGGGCTCATCCGTTGTCGTCCACGCCTGCAAGTTTCGCTATTTCCCCGTAGGCTATAATATCAACCGCTTCGGCGAACAAGACGCGCATAAGTCTCGCATACCTTCACCAATGCTGGGTGGCCTCGATATTTTATAGTATATGTTTTTCCCAATTTGATGATGTTGAGGATTCCCTTCTATTGGATGGGGAATTTTCTATCTTTATCGCTATCGGATTAATAGCTTTATAATTAGCAGCCAGCTTATCGAGAATTATCTTACTTCCCTTATTAGTGAGGAGATTTGATTTGATTTGATTTGATTTTACAAGGTGACGGGCCAGATTATCCGCGGCCACAAATTTTTAAAGGCAAATGACCGCTCCTCGGCCTGCTGGGGAGCCCGGCGGCCCACCGGGCCTCGCTATAAATCTTCTTTTTAAACCTACTGTGGCTGGCAGGAGCTGCCTCGCCATTTTAAACTCCAATCAGCCGCCCACTCGTTACGGCGAGTGTGGGCAAGGGTCAGATTGCTTTCGAATCGGGCGCGACTTCCACATGGCCGTAGTGGTATCGGCTCGTTAGGCTTTGTCGCAAATGTCCTTGGTCATAATGATGACTTTTCACTTTCGCCTCATTTCCTCTAGTTCCTTCGCTTCCGAGAACATCCTTTCGACCGCTTAGCCTGCGGTTCCCTCGATCTTGAAGCTTTTTTACTTTTCTAATGAAGTTCTAAGCTTCCTTTTCTTAATATCTGGTCTCACCTTCTCGTTCGAATCTCTTTTTGCTGCTTTCAGGATACTGGGCTGTGGTCGTCCTTTCTCTCATTCCTGGGGATCGGCGCCGTCTTTTTTCCTTCTATGTCTCTTCGAGTAATATAGCGAGGCGCTGGGGCTAGCTCTCGCGAGGTCTCTTGTTCTACCATTTGATACTCCCATGGGTCCGGGTCGTTCCTCTCTTCGTGATATAGAAGGTGACTCTTACTTCTGCATCTTCGCTTTAGGCGCATGCGCGGCGAATCCGATCGCTTAGATGTGGTCGCTTCTTCGAGATGCCCTGTAGGAACCTCCTCTCCCCTCGTAAAGGCAATGGGAGAATCGATGAGACAATACCCCTGGGGTCGAATATTCAAGTCAACCGCGCACGTTCCGCGCTGACCTGGGCCAGAGCTGCTTTATACGGGAAATTTTCGAGACGACATAGCCCCCGCTTGGTGTTTAGCATGGTCTCTCGACGCTAATTCCTACGCTGGTGGCGCCCAAAATGGGTGCGCTTAGAGCGTTTCGATTAATGGCCTGCTTCCCTCTCTTACATCCCTTTTTATAAAGCGGTCTTACAACATTTCAACGTCTCGCCCCTTCAACTTTCGCCAATTTCTAGTATTCGATCGGGCCGTTGGTTTTCTTTTAGGGATAAGAGCTGGGTGTTCCCAAGATAGCTATGTTTTGACCTCTTTAAGGTGAAGGAAGCCGCTAAGGGCTTTATTTATCTAAGTGTTCCAAAGGTTCCTTTGATCATTCGTGACCTCCTGCCTTCCCATAAATTTTGGAAAGAACGTTACTTTTTTGTTAGTGGCCGCAGTTGGGAGTACGATCCTCTTGACAAGGAAGACACCCTGGGCGTTCCATCACCGATTACTCCCAGAATCCGCGTGAGCTTTGATTCGCTTAGTTTGGTCCGGTTTTCATAAATTATAGGGTATCCCTAATTTTCCATTGGCTGCGCACTTTTCAGGTATTCGCCCTAATCTTAGCCCCGAAGACAAGATCGTACTAAATTTCCATTGGTTGCGCGATTTTCAGGTATTCGCCCTGATCTTAGCCCCGAAGACAAGATCGTAAAGAGGAAGTTGGCCAAGTGTCTTCCGCGTGCTTACTCCGAGCGATCGGGCCTGATATTCGAATCTTCAAGCCTGAGGTCCTCCCAGCTCAAGCATTTCGAGGCCTTCAATTTCATCCGTTATGAAGTTCTCTCACGACGGCTCTCACTGGCTGGGCTTCCACTAAGGAGAGCTCAAGCTCTGTGGAGACGTCGTCCTGCAGATCTCGTAAAGGTGGAAGCCGAAACCTCCGGACTCCCTGAGAGCAGCTTACCCATTTCAGTGGTAAAACTCGAGGTCGGGAATGTCTTCTTCATCATCGCCCATGTCCGAGCGCAGGGGCAAGTGCTTGTCGCTCCACGAGGTTCCTGTGAGCCCCAAGCCCGCAGCCCGCCTGCCCCACCGCAAAGGCCAAAGATTCCTGTGAGGGTCACGAGCCCTCCAGCTAAGCAAGTATGCTCATACCAGCTTTGAGCCCTCCTGGGCAGAGCGCCGAGCCTAATTTTCTAGAGAGCTTTAAGAGTCGGGGAGGAAGCGCCCCGGCCGATGGAGACTTGGGATTCCTTTCGCTTCTTCAATGTCAGAGTTTGGTTACCGGGTGCGATCTCGTCCGTCTCGGATTCTGATCTCAAGAGGCTCTGGTGCCCCGTCTGGCTGAGGAAGCTTTAAATCTATCCCCTCCAAGGGCTGCCCGTAGTTCCCGTGTCTTTCTGTGTCTTCCTTTATCTTGGTTTCAGTCGCGGTGTTGACTTTATACTGGTATCGGCGTGTGGCTACCCATTTGAAGAGTCTGGGCAAAGGCCGACCGGGAACGAGGGTCACGTCAAAGCCGCCAAAGCCTACAAAGCGAGGATGGCTGCTCTTACCTCTAAGCGAGCTGAACTACGAGATCGGATGCAAAATATGACGGAGGAGGCCGTGAAACTCAGGTCCGACTTGAGGCATACCACGATGGCGCAAGCGTGGGCCGAGGGTAGGGAAGAAAAGGCTCGAAATGGCTTAAGAGTGGCCGAGGGCGAGCCGGAGGTCGTGGACGAGCCGCAGTTGCTCAGATGATCTATCAGGCCAGGGCTGGCCGTAAGCTACCCAAATCGAGCTTCGTAGTCGAGATGAGCTGCAATCATCCTGGGAGCGAGTCGCAGGTAACTCCGAGAAGAGCCGCGTACGCTAGAGACGAGTCTGCACAAAGGCCATAAGGATGTGGTCTCACGTGGAAGCTTCCGAGGTCAGGAACTCTATCAACGCCCGGGTCCGAGGAGTGCCACTGGTCAGCGAGGGACCTTCCGAGGCGTGAAACTCGGTTGTTCGCAGGGGATGGAGCGACAGCGAGCCTGGAGGGACGAGGCATGTACCGCAATACTCGGATGGCTTCGCTTTCCAAAGGAGGGCTACACGCCTACCCGCTCGACCTTAACTTTGATATCCCTAGTGACGGATGGTGCGTAAGAGTCCTTCCTACGACCGTTCAAGAGCATATCACCCCTACGAGGCTCGCTCCCTTCTTCTCGCCTTCCCCGCTCCCACTCCCGGCACTCGACGCCTAAACTCTTCGTAATTTTGCTTGTTTTTTTTTTTTTTACGTTGGGCTTCAAACCCTGAATATACGTGATGTCGTTCTCAATGAATACCCCATTTTCTATCTCCTCGCTCTTTCGTTTCTTTTTTTTATAACTCGCTTCCCGATGTCGCTCTTACTCTCCGCGACTTTGATCGATGGCTATACGGCCTTGTCCGGAGTTAAATGAGTGCCTTGTAAACTAGGCTGCCAAGGCTCCGTGGGCTAATATGTCCTGAAAGCCGAATCGCCTCGCTACCAGTTTAGCCGAGTACCGAGTTTTCAAAACCGAGCTGAGGCTCCACAAGCAATACGCCTAAGTCAACCGGGCTCTATGACTATATGACCTCGAGTCATTGCGGGCTCCGCGGCTAATCTCGCTGAAATGAATTGGCTTATGCCCATATGGCCTTTATGAGTAGTCGAGCTTTAAAACCGCAGCCACCGAGGCTCCTGGCTAATGTGCTTGAGATCAACCGTCTCCGTCGCACGCCTTTTCCCGAATAGTCGAGCCTCGAAAACTTCTACGCTTAGGCTCCGGGCTAATCTTCCGAGTCAACTTGCCCCGGCTACTGTGCCTAAATGTTTTACCGAAAGCTCTTCAAAACCGAGCCGAGGCCCGGCTAATCTTCCCGAGATGAACTTACTGGGCTACCAAACCTAAATACAAATTGGCCTTAAAACTGTCACTGAGCTCCACGGGCTAATTTGCCTGTCGAACTTGCTCCGGGCTACTGTGCCCACAGCAAATAGCTCTTTAAAATCAGCCGCCGAGGCCCGTGGCTAATCTATCCGAGCCGAACTTGCTCCCGGGCTACCAGCCTTAGTCACTGAAAGGCAATGAGCTCTTCAAAACTCGAGCCGAGGCCCGCGGCACCCGCCCGAGCCGACTTTACTCCCCGGGCTACCAGCCTGGGCCAGCAAGCCGAGCCTCTCAAACCGAGCCGCGAGGCCCGTGGGCTAATCCGCCCGAGCCGAACTCGTCTCGGGGCTACCAGCCTTGGGCCAGCAATGTACTTTAAAACTGAGCCACGCTGAGGCTCGCGGGCTAATCGCTTGCCGAATCTCGCTTCCCAAGCACAGCTCTTATTGAGCAATGGTTCTTGAAAACTCCGAGCCGAGGCCTATGGGCTAATCTTCTCGAGCTGAACTTGCTCCCCGGGCTACCAAGCCTTAGCCGAACAATGGCTCTTCAAAAATCAGCCGCCGAGCCCGTAGTTAACTCGAGTCGAACTTTCTGCTCCCGCCACGCCAGCCTTAGTCAAAGCAACAGCTCTTAAACCGAGCCGCCGAGGCCTGCAGGGGCTAATTCGCTGAGCCGAACTTGCTCGGGCTACTAGGCCTTGGCCAGCAACAGCCTCTTAAAAACCGAGCCACCGCAGGCGCCGGCTAATCGCAGAGCTGTGAGTCAATCCCGCTTCCTGTGCTACTGCACCTTTTAGTTGAGCGCTTGAGCCTTCAACCTTCTTTCCCTTTGGGGCGAATCGAATCCGTGACGTGATGAAGCCGCCGCTCGGGTCGCTCTCAGGGTCCGCCAGTGGATCCCGGGCCGGCGTTATTCTCGATGGTCCTCTCAGCCTTTACAAAGAGCTGTGTTTTTCCCT
Source organism: Tetrastigma voinierianum (assembly GCA_016808115.1). Lineage (NCBI taxonomy): Eukaryota > Viridiplantae > Streptophyta > Magnoliopsida > Vitales > Vitaceae > Tetrastigma > Tetrastigma voinierianum. Next base: position 135,650 of record JAEQBH010008265.1, on the reverse strand, counting down.
AGCCCCTTTACGGGAGTTATGTTATTTCAGCCCCATCCATGACTCGAACCGCGCTTGTGGAATGCATCCTGTGAGAGGGCGTACTTAAAGAAGAACTTTTAGTACCGCTTTCTCCATTTTCTCCTCTTCTTCCTTCTCTTCTTTCTCTTTCTCTTCTTTCTTCTCCTTATCCTTCTCCTTGTTCTTCTCTTTTTCCTTCTCTTTCACACTCTCTCTTCCTTCCTCTCTCTCTTTCTCTTTCGAGATTTTTCTGCTTCAGGAATTGCTTGTAATCGTTTCATTCCCCGAGATATATGGATGGCACTATCGATTGTAATCAATTGTACTTCCTTCATTGGGAATAAAGAACAATATATTTTGTTTTGAAGCATAAATTCGTGGTATTCCCGAGGTCCTGTAATTTTCCCTGCAACACCCGGCCAAGTTTGTCGCTTTTAGATGCCTCTACTTTTAGATCCATATGATATTAAATCAAGTAATCAACTACACACATTATATCTTAAAGGCCGATAATACTTTATTAAAGATTATAACTGTCTATCGATAGAAACGCCGAGGTGCTTAGCGTTCCAAGAATGAGTGACTTTTTTCCTTCTTCGTCTGAGTTCGTAGTTACTGTGTCTCACAACTCGAGACACGCATATAGGGGCCTCCCAAATAAAAGGCCCTAGTTTTCCATGCGTGCCGGATTTTTCCTCGCAGAAGAAGCTTTTAAGACTAGGTCCTGTGCTCAGAGTCTCTGGCTCGACCTTTCGTCGTAGCACTGTCGCCTCCTTGGTAGTCTCGCACGCTTCTCGACCTCGACCACACTTTTCATCTAGAGGTCTAGCTCGGTATGAGAGCCTCTTCATTATGTTCCGCGCTACAATTCAATCCTTGGGATTTTAATCCTATTCGATTGCGGCTACCGCCTAAGGCAAAGGTTATAGCAACCTGTGGTTTCGAGTTGTCGATCATGTAGTTTTGTATGCCCCTAACACCTCGGGGAGGTATTCTACCCATTTGCCTTTTAAATCTTCCAACTTGGTCTTTAACATTGCTTTAAGGGTTCTAATGGTGACTTCTACCTGTCCATTAGATTGTGGATGAGCTGGGGATGAGTAATAGTTCCTGATCTCGAGCTCGGCACAGAAATCCCTAAACTTAGGATCGACCGCTCCCATTGTCTAACACTGTGGCTCCCTGATACCAACCCGCACATTATGGCGCGCCTCAAACTAAGTTGCTTTCTACCTTTGTTCCGTGATTAAGAGCTAAGGCCCTGCCGCCCATTCGTGAAATAATCCAACGTCGCGCACGACAACCCAGATCGCCTTTTCCACGGGCGTATTCCAATATGCCCAGCCGCTCCCCATCATAAAAGGCCGGGGGCCTCGTGGACTCCAAGTCGTGGTCGTATGGGAGGTAAGTGAGAGATTTCGCGTGCCTCGACTGCACCTTTGCATTTCCCGACCAGCTCGCTAAGGCCTCCGAGCACAGGGGCGCAGCATCCCGCCTTAAGACCTTCCGCCGCCACCCGAGCCCCGATGTGATTCCACACACGCTCATGTACTTCCTCGCACGTAGCCTGCGGGCCCTCCCGCGATGCACTCTGAGACGGTGTGAAAAACCCGCTATAAAGGCCCCGATGAATAAAGGAACCCGGCGGCACTTCGACCTAAGATTTGATGCCTTTCGATCGTTCGCGTAGGTCCTTCTATTAAGTACTTAAATGGGTCCAGGTCCAAATTTCGGCTGACATGACAGGGAGACTCTTCAATCACAGATCTACGAGGGCTCGAAAGGTGCTCGACTATGCTTAGTTTGTTGAGGTCTTCTCGAGGTTGTTGCGCCATGCATAACTGCTTCGAATTTTCGCTTCTCGTATTGTCTCGACTTGAACTGGCATTTAACTTCCTCAAAGAATTCCCGTACCTTTTTTAGGTATAGGATCATTTTTTCACCTTCGCCCTCGTGAGGTGTCTTATATCGCTTTACCACCAATCGGGAGTCACAGACACCTGCTCATCAACTTCCATCGAACGTGGCGAGGCCGAGTCCGCCATGACGCCTCATACCGGTAATCTCATCGTTGGAGGCTCTAACCCAAATCTGCCGCAGCATACCGATAATTCATTCCTTTCGGAGAAGTCGACTAGCCCGACACCACTCCCTTACATTAGCTACTCGCTCACTGACAACTCAAAACTGTAGGTCAAGGTCGCTTTACATCTTCTGCAAGCTCACTAAGTGAATTCCATGACCTAAGTCCAATATCCTCCCTTTATTGTTGTTTTGGTCAGATTCCGCGTCTAACTTGTTCACCTCTCTATGGCTCACTTCATCAATCTTCCCGAGGTTCTAGTTTATGCAAAGACTTGCTCACTCCATTCCATTGATTTCAATGGTATGTGCTCTAAGTAAGGGGCGTAGTTTTCGGGCCGTGTCACTTCAATGCTGTAATTAGTTTTTCCATCCTCGATACCTTCCTCTAATTCCTCTCAAAGCTCTATCAGCACAAGAGACCCAGGCCGTGACTTACCACCTTGATCGTGACTCACTACCGGTCGAGAACTGGAACCCGCCAGTACAAAAGAGCTCTCCCGCAGGACTTAGCGCAACTGGGGGAGTGGGGAGCCCGATAAGTTTTAGTTATTGAATGCTTCCTCGCAGTCATGCGTCCCATCGGGAAAGTTTTTCGTAACCGGGCTATGGCTGCACTTATCGCCGAATCCCTAATACAAAACCCACTAGCACAACTATCCTTCCAAAGAAGGCTGGACTTCTTTATGCTCGATGGTGATGGCGTGTCGAGCACAACTTTTTATCTGTTTTCAGTTTGCCTCTATTCCTACATTATATAACTATAAAACCTAGCACTTTACATCGAGACTAAAGCCAAGATTTCGCCTGATTCAATCATGTCAGACTCTCTCAAGATTAGGAATGCCTCACCGTGACGAGCTATGTGGAGCTCTACCGTAGTTGGATTTTACCAACACGCCGTCTATATATACCTCCACGGATGCCCCTATTCGCTTCCTGAATATCCCGTTCACCACCTCCGTAGGTGGGCCCCTACGCTTTTCACCCGAAAGGCATTACTCGATAGCACAGTCCCTTGCCCGTGACGCACGAGGCCTTCTCGTTTCATTCTGTCCATGTCGACCGTCAGAATCAGGAGAAAGCATCCATAAACTGAGGAGTTCATACGGCCAGATGTTTACTATAAGGCTGATCCGGTGAGGTGAGGGAAGCTATCTGGGGCATGCTCGACCGGGACGCGCAGTCGATGCAGTCGCCATTTTGTCGTTAGCTTTTGACGAGTACGACGCTGGCCAACCATTCGTATTCCACTTCTCCGTATCAAGACGCCCGCCAGAGAGCCCACACCTCCTCATTAATCGCTGTCTTCGAGCTAAAATCCTCATTAATCGGCTCATGGATGACCGACATTTAGTCCGCGAGCGATTATCGGTAACCTTCCCATGTCCTCTTGCTTCCACGTGAAGACATCCTTGTTCTATTTCAAGAAGTGGATAAGGAGGCTTTTGAGGTCCTCCGCTAGCTTGGAGTCAATGTAGGCGAGTGTTTATAGAAGTACCGTCCAACCGCATGTGCCCACTCTTCTAAGGGCTCAGCCCGTGTTTACCTCGTCACAAGATTTTAGCTCGCCCACCTAATCGCTTTTGTTCATTGATGCCGAATAACACCCGCCATGCGCCGGTCTCTCGAACCATTCCTACCCGCTTTCAGGGTAGGAAACTTGATCACCATGGTGCTGAGGGGATGGCTTTCACGGTGTCGAGAGAGGGTACTTAACATCATTATAAGCAAGAGGCATCTACTATGAGAAACTTACCGTCGCTATCGTCACACCCGGGTCTCCCAAAGTGAGAACTAGTCAGATTGACCCCAAAGGCGAGACTTTCTCCTATAACTTTCCAGCGGGTGGCTAATGTTCCCACTTTTCTCCTTTCGATGCGACCTCACGTGCCAATGCGGCGATGATGTCATCAGCTCCCATTGTCGACAAGGACCCTGGATTTGTTTTGTTAGCCACAACCAGCCTTTATTACCAAAGGATCAGCCATGGCGTAGGCTGGACATCCCTCCAGTCCGACATGAATGGCATGGCGTGTCGAGTCGAGGTAGCTTAGATAATCGCTTTGCACTTCTACTACCTCTAGACTTGATGCCACGCAAATGAGCCTCTCACATGAGTCGACTCCCCACCTCCCGCAAACTCTCCCGAGATCACATGGATTTCCCTAAGGGTCAGCTGATGCCGAAATCATTTGCCAATCGAGGCTATGGGTCTGTCAAGCCCCGATCCCGACCCTTCGTGAGGCTATGCAGAGGGGAAGATATCCTTGCCGAATCAAGTATTCTATTCTTCTCGAGCCAGAGCGCACCGTTCGTTCGATGCCCGTGGTCCTTGCGGAAACTCACAAAGATTTGGGTGTTATCTCTTTTTGTAGTATTCGCCTCATTTAGATGTCATCTCAGAAATTTTTCATGTCGCGACTCACACAAGACCTGCGGATATCAGGTTATCGTGGGGTGAACCGCCGGTGTGAATACCGCTGACGCATTCGCTGAGGGCCCCGCGGTCTCCGATGCTTGCTATCCTCTCGGGGGACCGTCAGCCGCCTCCTCGGGATCTCTCTCGATTTCTTCGCTCCCAGACTTCGCTCCCGCCGGCCACGCCTCCCGCTTTCTCTCAGGCTGAAGAGCTTCTCGATGCAAGGGCTTTTCACCGTTAATGTATTTCTCCGCTAATGAGCACCTCGCCTATGTTTGCTCGAGGATTCCGCAGATGGAAACATCGGGAATCTGACTACACTCCTCAGCCCAAATGATGAATGCTGCGGATAGAGAACTTCTCGTCCAAGACATCTACCTTCAAAGACTCCTATGATTAAACCGGACATAAGACTCCAGTTTTCGGCTCGCTTTATGGTCACAGTTGATGAGTTCAAAACTCATTAGATTTTTAATCCATTTTTCTCGAAGCGAGTAATGAGAATAATGATGAATTGTCTCGCAAATCGAGTAATTGAATCAAATTTTGAAAATACGTAAAATCAAATTTTTAGCAAAATCATAAGAAATCACCAGAGTATAATTGAAATCAAACTGAATTTAAGTCGCGCAGAATGTGAAGCTAGCCCGTTAAATTTTAAGTCACGACATCAACAAATTCGTTTCTGTAAGTTAAGAAATCAAGAGGAATGTCGGGTCGTGACCTAAAGAAGGAAGTTGAGACAAAAATGACTTATCAAGATTAAAAGAAGCAAATAACAAGACGTTTATCAGATACCACCATGAGGTCGCGACAAGGAGTTGTCTACAAAAACCACAAGAACAAATTTCTTCGAAAGTAAAAGCAGCCGCGAACTAATTTCAAAGAAAAGGATTTCGATGTCGCGACTCGGGATCAGAATGAAGAATAACACCGTTGTCTAATAGAAACTCCAAATCGTACTTACCCATGAATTAATGAAGCATAGAGATATGTCGCTGACACCACTTTGAGGTCGCTGATGTAATCAAGGCTTAGCAGAGATATGGAGGCTGGGACATTGAATGTGGCCATGATAAAAGATTTTCAAAGAGATCAACATGTGAGGCCGCGATAGCTAGAATGATGTAGACATCCAACACTTCACTAGGCATGCTCACACCCTTTCAAAGGGTCGCAGCATCAGCTGCAGCAGATACATCGCGACAGGCTGCTGGTCGCTACATCACCGTAGCGACAAAGGTCACAATGCCCTTCGCAGCCAAGTGAGACACAGAAGAATGGAGGCCATATCATTTAGCCAAGCCGCGACATCATCCAAAGATGCCAACACAGCCACTTATAAAAGAAAAGCTTCCACGATACATCAAAAGAGCTCATAAGCATAACATTGAAGTCGCTGACAGATGATCGGGAAGCCCACTTTAAAAGAGCTCAATATGTGAAGGTGAAGTCGCGACGTCATTTAGTGGTCGCGACATCAGTTATAAAGAAAGGAAGTCGCGACGTCATTCAGTGGTCGCGACATCATTTACAAGGAAAGAAGGTCGTAACGTCATTTAGCGGTCGCGACATCATATCCAAGGGATGTTAAAGGCAAGTCGCAATTTGCATAAGCTTCTTACTACGCATTTAACTGCACCGGTCGCGAATTTGATGACAGCTTCCGACCAAAAGAGATCACAATGCTTAAAGGTGAAGTCGCGACGCATGATCGCTCGCCGGCACGTAACAAATTTCATAAGATGATCAGCGGAAGTTCGCTTAGTTTAAGGAGGTTCACATTATCAGTCGCGAATGCTACAAACAAATGGATTTGCCACAACCAAACAACGGGCCGCTTATTTTGAAATCCACAAATAGGTGCATCGGGGTTGTGGCCTAACTTCCAACCTATAACACGTAGTCGCATCGGGCGAAAGCAAAATTTCTCGTCGCCGTAAAGAAGTCCTGCAAATTCAAGGCTCATTTCTCTTAATTTTCTGTTTCTTTTCTTATTTTGTCGTTATTTTAGATTAGATTAGAGTAGATTGTTATTTCATTTGGAATTTCTCGGATCTCGGGATGCTAGTTGTTGAAGTCAATGAAACGCACTGATATTTTTCCAAATTACCGCCTTGTTTGCCTTCAAGTCCAAACAAATTTGGAATTCGAACTTCCAGCCTGGATTTGGCGTAGTTCTTCCGATCGTTGAGCTACCGTTAGTGTAATAAAAGTAATTTAGACCTGCACTTCCAATGAATTTACTCGTTGTTAGAATTTATCTTTCCCGCATAAATTTATCAAAGTTCACCGAACTCAATCTTTAATCGCTTGTTGGCTTTATTTATTTTTGTATCCGATCCAAATAATGTCCTAGCACCAGAATTCTGTGGGATTGCTTTTACGCTTCCGATTTCCAAAATTCTCTCGAGTGACACAGAAGGCATTCCCGAGAGTATCAATGATTTCTCAAGGGTATGCGAACCCACATTGGGATCTAATGGCTCGTGAATTTTAATCGATAAATCTCTTCTCACTTGAAACCGAGAATGAGTCAATGACTTATCAATTAAAATAAGGCAGAGTTCGCGATTCGAATAAAGAAGTCTTAACCCGTGGTTAAAGCAAGGATCTAATCAAGGAAAGAATGAACTGCTCCACTTGAGGACGAGGTCCGCATAGTGCAAACCCATGCTTAGCCTATGTCTTATGAGCTAAGGTTTGTAGTCCATGCTTCCGTATGAAGTATTGAAAAAGAAAATACCTGCAACAAGGCAACTCAGATTAGTAAGTAGTTATCTAATCCTCTCGTCAAAGAAACAGGAAGATTAGATGATGAAATGTAATTATTATGAGAACTTACATGGCATTACCATCTTCCTTGACCTGATTCGAAATCCGAGGTTCATGAAGCAAAGTTACAGAAAGAATCAGAGGAATCGATGTTTCACAATAGTCGATTTTCAATGCATCCCTTTAAAAGCTAATTCGACTGTACTTCATTTTTCTTTTAAATCTTTTTTATTTTAGCTTAAGCATTAATTCATTTTGCCCCCTTAGTTTACATATTTTCATTCTTTTATTATTTTAAAGGTTGCATAGAATTTATCAATCGTCATCATAGCTCAAAATAGTATGCAGCCTCGAGTAGTCGTAGGTTGATTCGTAATCTTTGTGATTCTCGAAGCAGATCGATATCCTGACTTAACCACTTTGACATTTGTCAATTCGCCCACTGGCAGTAATCATGGATCAAAACCAAAGAAATTCACAATTTAAGGAAACCGTTTTAATCGTATAATTGCAAAGAAAATAACAAAAACAAGTTTCATGCACTACTACAAAATTAATATTTATGACACCTTCATTCATGACGTTTTTATAAACAATGGGTCATTATTCAATATCATTTAATGTACAATGTCACGAATTTGAAGCTGCCATAATCTTGTGGTACTTTAAAATTTTATATGCTTTATTAAAACGTCATAGTTGAAAGTGTATTAAAAAATAAGGCATAAGTTGTATCGATGCTTAAATGTCATTGAAACAATAATAAAACCCTTTGACATTTTTTTGAAATGTCATTATCTATATATATATATATATATATATATATATATAGCATTCCTAACTTAGACTGTCTAGGCATTGAATATGGTGGGTTTTTTGAGGTTCTAAACATGGGTGAAGGGGTTTCTCCCTCTCCCGAAATGGCCTCCGCCTGCTTCTTCTATGATATTCGTCTCCCTTTCAAGAGAACATGATTCTCTTTGTGGGAGAAACTCTTCTGTGGCTTTGACCAATCGTGGTCACCATACTCAAAAAGGGGTTTCCCATTCCCAAAATGGGAAGGCAGTTGATGGGAGTCCTATCCCGTCTAGTGTTAGAGATGCAGTCTTTAATGGTTTTGGTATCCCAAAAAAGGGGCAGTTTTGTGCATCGGTTGGGGATGCAGTAGCCGATGATGCTCAAGTCGCCGCTGATGGCACATTAACGCCTATACGGGGGCTAGTTGGCGCAAATGAAGCCCTATAGCCTGGCCCGACTACCTCGCATCTTCTGCAATGCAAACACAGATCCTGAGATTCAAGGCTGTCAGGAGGAGCTCCCAAAAAGGGTTCGCTTTTGGCTTCGATCATTAACGCAAGGTCCGACGAAGGATGTTATTTGGTTTAGAATGGCCAGAATTCGCTCAGGATTCTCCTCGCATCGTGCGGGATCTAAATTAGATCTGCGAGATCTCGAGTCGTAAACGCAAGATCCAAAGAATGGTCATCGGTCTTTCAGACGAGACTTAGTTCCGACGAGGATGAAGATGCAGCAAATCCATCACTCTGACACTCCAGTAGCTTGCAGATATGTAAATCCAGAATTAGTTCACCACGGAAAGCTTCGAGGTCGAGTGTCACGACCTGGTTCGAAAAATGGGTCCGACGCGTGCATGGGTCAAAAAGGGTCCGACGACTGGGCCAGATTTGTGTTCTAAAGATAGGCTGACTCCGTGAATCTACTAAGAACTGCACTGAATGGTAGCTCTGGCCCGATCACCGATTTCATTCCTACTACCTCCGTTCTAAGGAGTCCAGTTCCTCAGAGACCGGGTTCAAGTCCGCTTCGACGAAAAGATCCTGGAGGTTTCATTTCTTGGTCTTGCAAGGCCATGGATTTCCTCCGATCCATCATTGACTGACGGGGTACAAGCAGAGTAGCATTAACTCTCATTTCTTAGAGGGCCCTTGAGGCTTTGACTACTGCCTTGAACATTGCAAGTTTGAAAAACATTGTGCCTCATGTGAACTCTCACTTACCATCATACATGGGGATGAATTAAGCATTAACCCAACCAACAATCTTTATCCCAATTATTCTTGCCCTTAAAAAATGGACTAGAGAATATCAATTAATCCTGTGGCAGAGCTCGCATGAGCAGGCCCTCTTCTTTATCTTTTCTCTATTGTTGAAGTTTATCACAATGACCCACGTCTCCCTTTTTGTCTACAAACAAGGTGTGTTGTGTTGACTACATCTACATCCATGCCAGATAAAAGCAAAATTAAAAGATACTCTGTATCTTCCACATTAATAATTCCTCCGTTTCTTTTTATCTTTTTCTCCATATGGATAGATTATTCAAATGGGATTTTAAATTTGATGGGAAACGTGGTTGGATTTACTTTCAAAAACACAAAAGAAGGAGAATCAATGTTATTACAAACTTATAGACCCCACTGTATTGGGGCTGCATTGGTCATTTTGCAGAAAAGGCATATGGGTGATATGGTAATCTGTTCCATTTAACTTTTTCTTTTTAAATTTTCTTTTATGATTTTTGTTTTGCTAGTCTTCTCTTTTAACTTTTCTGCTCAAAAGACAATACGCATGGGTACTACTTGCATTGAATTGTAAATGGTCTTTTGTTAAAGTAAATTTGCATGCTCTTACATTCCAGGTTTATTTTAAAATTTTTAATTGCAGGCATGCTTCCCTCGACAGGTTGGAGTGAGTGACCTTTTATCATGAGCAGTAGGAAAAGGATTCCAGTAGCCTGCAAATCCCATCAGACCAAGTGGGTACTTCTAGACATATTTTATGAAAAGCAGTTAAGATGGTTTTGTATGAGTTTTGTAGATTTAGGTTTTTTTTTTTGTTTTTCTTAAATTAATAAAATAGTTAAAAAATAAAAATAATATTTAAATTAATACATAAAACAATAATATTGTAATCAATGACTATAGTACATGTTATTAACTTAAAAAAATTTCAATATCTTAATCAGTTACTACTAGTTTGTAATACAGTAGTACTGTTCACATACTAGCAAATTACTATTATTTTGTAATACAACATATTGCTCACTTAATTAATTTAAACATTATTTTTATTTTCAAACTATTTTAATAATTCATAAAAAAAAAACTAAATTCGTCCAAAGCTCTTTGTATTTGGTGGTTGGATGAATGATAGCTTCTCTTGGTCTTGGCTTGGGCAAACAAAACAGTCGAATTCATTTGGAAATAGCTATTGAATCATGTCCTCTGCTATCATTATCCAAAAATTTATATAGCACTCATAACTCACGGAACATCATGCCTACACTAATAACTACAGCTATTTGTTTCAAAATTAGTTTATCACTTCTTTATTGGGTTTCATTTCATTTCTAATTATATATATATATATATATATATATATATATATATATATATATATATATATATATATATATATATATATATATATATATATTATTTACTACTTCAAATTTTTTTTTTTACTTATTAGGATAAAAATATCAACAATGTAAAAATGTGCACTTTTTTTTTTTTAATAATTTTATTTAATTTTCTTTAGGATTTTTATGAACTATCCACAATCAAAGATAACCTGAATGTTTAATACCATTGAACACGTTTGAGAATATGTTTATATTTATAAATTTTAGACCATTGAATAATTCTACTATACTGTCAACTTTAAGTGCCCTCTGCCTTTCGATTCTAATCTGTACACAAGCCTAACCCGATACTATGATTAAAAAAATAAATTCCACAACCTAATAATTAATATATGCTACCCTTGGTGGTCTCGTAGATACACAGGTAGTGTGTGATGAAACTATTGGCTGAAGTTTTACTATGGAAAGGATATTCATGCTTAGTCTATGCAGTGCACTATTAGCCCATAATATTATTACTAACAATGTAGGGATTGAGCTCACATTCTGTAACCTAGGGGTCCACCAACAAGATGTAGAGAGGAGTGAGCTACCAAAAAGATATCCGAGTATTTCCATTGATACTATATATATAAACAATATGGTGTCATGGTTAATGATAATTTTCCACCTGCATGGCATGAGGTGTGTCTGCGTCACAAATTTTACACCGGGTTTTGATCGATTGCCTCCACCTGGAAGGAGATCTTGATTCAAATGGTTGAATGGAATGTATTGTTTGAGACATTTTTACCGTACCTTTCTCCAACATCACCGCTATTATTCTTTGATTTCTGTGGAATTGCTTGGTTTATTTCGCTCTCCGAGAAGTTCAACATTGCTTTTTCTATACCGATTTGAAAGGTTAGTGATCTAAGCTGGTTGTCGCGATGGAACTGGCTCGCAAGCAATCATAATTTTGTAATTTTCTCATCGACTTCCAAACCATTTTGGGAAATATAATCTTCTCTTCTCTCTTTATTCATTTTAGAATGTTGTACAATATTCTTCTATGATACTTTTCAAAATGATGACATTTTCGTAAAATCAACATTTTCATTATTTCTAGACAATGTTTACGAATTGGAAATTCTTCTAATATAATTCTCGTGACCTGATTTAATTAAATAATAAAAATATATTCATTTTGTGATATGGGATTTAAATTTTGGTAATGGTAAAACTTAGTCAGAATAATGAATGAAATCCTACACAATTGCTGCTTTTGGAAATGCTTATGTCCTCAATTGGCCTAGTAATTAACTCTCCTTCATCGAAATGACTATTTTAGCTAGGATTAATGTTCATTGAAATTACTAACTCCGGGCTTTTTTTCTTATTTAGAAAAAATATCCAAGGGTGTATTTGAAGCATATATCCATTTCCTTATTTGGTTCCTCCTTTGTTTTCTCTGGTTAAGCAGGTAATTGAAACTTTGTTTTAAGCTTTTCTAAAGCTTCATGATCAAACACACTAACATGACATTGTTTTATTTTCTAGCTTTATTCATGCTTAAGGAAACAATTTCAACATAATACAATACTGGATCTGTTTTGATAAGATATCACTTTATACCATTTAGAGATCAATATTATGTGTGTCAAACTATTTTTGACATCATTAAAGGACTTCAAATCACTCATTTGAGGCCTACGGGCCCACACATAAACACACAAAACACAATCACCATAGGACTTAAAATAATTATTGATAAATATCTCACTAAGCTATCACTTTATTAACATTTTAGCATAAAAACATTAACATATTTTGTTTAGGTATTTGTTTTTAGTAAACTAATAAACTTTTCATGCTACTACATAAAGAGAAAATGGCTCTCTAGTAAAATCATTCTAATAAACCTATTCTTGGACAACCAACATTCTATTAACTTCAGATATATTTGGTCATTTCATAGTATTGAAACAAATCATCTAATTTCTTTTATATTTAGTAAGATTCCAAACATCTCTTCTGCCACTCAAAGTAACATACTTTTGTATAGGTTATCTAGCATAATTCGCTTTCATCATAATTCATATAAAATAAGTTTAAATCTTAGTTGTTCTATGATTTCAATTAGATGGGGTTTGTTAAGCTTTGTATATTTTTCTAGATTTCGTAACTTCTCGCAATAAACTAAGCCAAGCAACCAAAATACATGTGTGTCTTTGTAACTTAATTAATTATGAGCAATCATGTTATGTTACAATGAACATTTACACTATTGGCACATGTAGGATGCGCTAATTTGCAATAGTCTATTTTTATTTAATGATGATTCTATGGAAACATCAACTCCATCTAAGTAATATATGTAATTATTCATCGAACTGATCGTATTTGCCATTTTAATAGGAACAAAAGGCCTCATGGTGGCTTTGACGGGCCTTGCACTCTCTTATGGGGAAGATCTAACGTTTGTTAATTAAAGAATGCTTTTGTATTCCTACTCATAAAATGTATAGATAAATGGAATATACATAAATGTAATTGGACCAATTGATATAGATAGTCTTTATTTCAATATCCATGATTTTATATTGTCTTTTCTAATCTATATGATTTTCACAATATGTGAATATTTTCAATACCTATGAATATTATATTAGGATTTATATATAATTAATGAAATTAATGCAAATAGGATTTGTAATGTAAGAAAGAAGATGACACTTGTAAAGAGTGTCAAGGTTCAAATGAGAATATATAAAAATCAATGACGCCTATAAAGTGCTCTCAGTAAATATATTAGGTCGGAAAAAGATTATGACGCTTCCGGGAAAGTGTCAATGTTTTTATTCAAATTGACGACACTTTGTAACAAGGCCAATGTATTTAAATATTTACAATGACAATAATACCATGACGCTTAGGAAGCATTATCATACTCTTCCGACACTTTAAACGCCGCTTTATCGATCGACTTTTTCCTCAGAGGGATGGTAGCCATTGCCGGGATTAGATAATAACTGGGTACACGTTATAAATTTGTGTTGATGTTTTGATCCATCACTCACACTTACATAGTGGGAGAATTAGATTATCAATCATAGGTGATAACTCGACTTCCTGAATGTTCTGGCTAAAATGAATTGGGAGACGAACGCGATGGAGAGCTCTCTAAATAAGGAAACTAAAGATGGTGGGAGCCTATTAAACCAAGCCAACGCCGAGCCTTTTAGCGTGATAGCGAAGGCTCTGCACCTTACGGTCTCGATATCCGTAAGGGCTCCATCCGTTCTTATGTGTTAAGATGTATCGACGGATCCTTCGCTCCACGGTAACGCCCTCTATTCGCTGGTGATTCGAACTTGGCCGAGAAGGGGGAAGGGGCACCTCACGTGAACTTGACTCCGCCACGCACCGTGTTGTCCATAAGAGTCCCGAGCTCCTACTATTACGACTTCCCTTCATGTGGTCGAGCCCTATCGGATACCCTCAACCTCTCGTTCCCATGATCGCTCCCATTCCTCACTGAGAAAGGGTCGATTCACCGTCTTCGATGCCGCCCCCCCCGAGTGTTGCTTGTCGCGCCCTCCCAGGGGCTAGGTGAGGTCCGCGCCCCCGGCTGCCGGATTCGCCCGCCCTGGGAGGGCCGTAGGTGTGGCGCTTCTTCCCGAGGGGTGATGCTACGGCCTCCCCCGGGTCCGTCGTCTCGCAGCGTTGGGACCGCCCTCGTGAGCTGCTATAACCCCCATCGGGCGCTGGTCGCGAGACGGAAAGGCCTCTACCTCTTCCGCGGTCAGCCCCCGCATCGCTCTGCACGCGCTCCGAGGTCGACTATCCACCCCACTCGGGCCAGGTCTCAGATCCTCGAGGATCGGGCGGTCTCTCGCCGATTCGAAGCTGATACCATCGCCTACTTGTAGATTGGCCTTTAATTGTAAAGGAACCATCGCTCCTACGCATTCCGCCGCCAATCGACGATGCTTTTTCAATCAATAAACGCAAGCAAACTCCAGCCTAACTAGAACTGTCAGCCTCGCTCCACCGGGCTCGATGTCGGGAATCCTCCGCAAACAAGAAAGAAAGAGGATCGGGCTGGGGTCGCTGCCCGACATGCTCTAAGCCGCTCTTTCTTGTGGAAGAATATCAACTACTCGTGAAAATGAAGTGACGTGCATAAGTCTCGCATTTCACCGGCCGGGTGGCCTGCATTATAGTATGTTTTCTCCTAATTGGACGGATTTACGGCGATTCCCTTTATCGATCGTAATTTCGCCCTTATCGCTATCGTGATTATTGCGATAATTAGGGAGCAGTTATTGAGAATTATCTACTTCCTTATTAGTGAGATTTGATTTGATTTTTAAATATATGGGCTCTTTAGCCAGTTCAAAGGCTACTGCCTTTAGGCGAATGAACTGGCTCCTTTTAAACAAGGCTGTGGAGCCTGCAGAAGCGCTTCACTTGGCCTACTTATAAATCTTCTTTAAACCTACTGGGATTTATGAAGTACCGCGCGCCATTTTTCAAACCCAATCAATAACATAAAAATAATTATTCGTAAAATTAAAATGATTTAATAATGAATATTGTTAAAATAAATTTTCTTATTTTAAAATAATAAATATTCTATTTTATTTGTTTTATTTATTTTAGCTAAAATTAAAAATACTGGATAAATATGGTACTTCGAATATTATATCGTTATAGTATGAAAGGATATTTTATCTTATTGGGAAATTAAATATAAAAATGTATTTTTTATATAAAAATATATCGTAATTCTATATATCTTATGAATCTTATCCCCTCAACCAACTGTGGCTTTTGGAGGGAAAACAAGAGTTTGTGAAACGTACCTTAACTAATAAATAATAATAATAATAATAATAATAATAATAATAATAGTAACAATGAATCATTTTCCTATAAATTCTTATAAACTTTCTTATTTCAAATTTGTATATATAACTTCAAATGCTATTTTGTTAAACATGTTTGATATGAAATGAAAAAATAAAAAACTTTTTCGAGGGTGTGGGCACTTACGGGCCCACCAGCTCAGGACTTCTAGCCAATCTACTGTACCCCAAGAGCCCTCCCAAAGGGATTAGCCAAGAAGCCAAATGGCCAGAACACCCTAGCCAAATTCTTTACTGCTGAAAGTCTTGATATCTCATATCCTATGCCTTTTATCCAGAGTTTCCTTCCCGGGACAAGTAACTCAACTAAACGAAGCCGCTAACCTATTTTCATGGTATAAGTATAAGGTCTCGATGAGCTGGCCCGTCGCTTTCAAGAGAGAATAGAATGCATTCTAACAGCCACTTATCTGGAAGCGTAGTTACGTAAAGGCTGCAGAATAAGTCATCCCTCCTAAATAAGAGCCACATTCCCTAATATTACGTAAGAATCGCCTACTTCCAAAAAGATCGATCCTCTTTCTCCTTCCATGTTAAAAGTTCCACCAAACGAGGCACGACTTCACGAAATAATTGTTACTCTAAGCTCAAAGTCTTTCAGAATAAGACTAACTTTACATCTGGAGGATCGATTTTAACACCACTACTGCCTTCTTATTTGTTTTATGTGTCGCAATTAATCGGTGGATGCTCCGACATCCACCGATACTCCGAGAATCTCATTTATGACCACATAGGTATTTTGTTCAAATGATGCTATTTTTTCTGCTTAAAATCAAGGATATTTGTGGACCTCGCATTTTTAAATTATTATGTATTTCCTACTTAAAAGGTGTTAATTGCTTTATTTTTGAAAAAATCGTTTTAAAATGGGGCTTGAGTCAATTGAATTTATTTTGTTTTATTTTTAAAAGAGAAAACAAAATAAGAAATAAAACTCTAAATATAACTCATGATAGAAAAAACTAGGTCCAAGAAAAATCCAGGCTAGGTCCAAGGTCAGGAAAACGTAACATCCCTTTAAATCCCTTAAATTGGGTATCTATTAAACAAACTAAAGAAAATGTGAATTTGGCTAATCGACTAATGAATACCAATAATATAACAATAAAAACAATTAAGAGATTAAAATGTAGCACGAGAGCACAGGCCACCAGAGCTACAGATTAATTGAACCATGTTAACTTAATAAAAATATAGAATGTTTCATAATCATATTAGAGAACGTGTTATTAAAAGTTTTTCATAATTCAAATATCATAATAAGTTTTTATTGGTCAAGAAACACATTATTGAACAAAAAATAAAAGGTTAAACACGCGATTGAAAAATAAAGTTAAGACATTAAAAATGAAAAATAAAAAAGTTTAGATATTTGATTGAACAAAAAAGTTGAGATAGCAAAATATAAAATAAATGTTTAGACACTTAATTGAATAAAAATAAAATTAATATACCAAAAATAATAAAAAATAAAAATTTAGACAATTAATTGAAAAAAAATAAAGCTAAGACACAAAAATAGGAAAAATTAAAATGTTAACCAATTCTAATATAAAATACCCTTTGAGTTTAGACCCTCGCTCTGCCCTGCTTATGAGCATATTTTCACGTCCACAAACCATTGAGGAATGAGAAGAGATCAATATTGATTTCAAGAAATTAAAAACAATACTTTATTTAATAAAAAAAAAAAAAAAACTAACACATGTCATGCTCCTCTTAGCAATAATGTTTTAAGAACTGGGTTAGACCGGTCGATTCGATCATCAACTGATCATGGATTCAGTCCAGTTTAGTTAATTGAGCCGAATGGAGTTTGAACCGAGATCAAACCAAGCAAATCGATGATCGGACCGATGAATCAGATGAACTGGCTAGGTTTTTATTAGAGATGGTAATAGAGGTCAAGCTCGTTGGGCTAGCCTAGTCCACCCGGAATTAGGGTCAAACTAGGTTGTTAATTTATTGGCTCGAAAAAATCAGGTCAAATTTGATCCGGGCTGATTTCGACCCGGCTTGATATCGGCCCGACCCAGCCCAACTCGTCCGAGTGAATTACCACCTCTAGTTTTTACCAAACCAAACGGTTCAAATGATTTTTTTTTCTCAAAGTAAATCGGTGTCGTTTTGATGCATTTTACATTAAACAATATAATTTTATTGAGTTGCCCTAATCTCCAAGCTCCCTTGTGGTGCTTTGTTGCCATTGTCGAACCAGAAGTGTTACTGCAATTGAGTCGAAGACACAAGTGTTGTCGTCGTCGGACTGAAGTCGCTGATATCGGTGCTTGCCATCGTCGGATTGAAGCCGCTAGTATTGCTGTTGTCGAAGTTGCTGCAGCCGTTGGACGCACAGCTAATGCTACCGTTGGAGCAACTTTGTTGCTGTGGTTGGACCTCTATCGTTGTTGTTCGTTGTGTATGTGTCTATATATATATATATTATATATATATATATATATATATATATATATATATATATATATATATATTTATTTATTTTTAAATCTAAGATTTGAATCCAAAATTTTAGATTTCTACTTTTTAAAATTCAAAACTAAATCCATAATTTTAAAATTACAATATTGTAGAAAATTAAATTTTATTTTTATCTTTTATTTTTTATTGAAATCTAGATTACTATTTTTTTATTGAAAATTGATTTATTATTTAATTAATTCAATGAAAGAAAAACTAAAAAAAAACATTTCATTTGAATTTAAATTAGTTACAATTTATGATTTGAAATAAATTTATAATTTTAAAATAAGTTTTAGATTTTACAACATTCTATAGTGATGATGCTTTTTCAACCTAACTCCGACCGAGTTGTAGGGCCGCTGACCTGACCTAGATTGCCGATGGGTTAGATTGCGTGCTTCCTGGGACGTCTGGTCGGGCAGATCGCGTAAAAACAAGAAAGAAGCTGGGTCGACGAGGCTTCGCCGCCGTCTCGATGCTCAAGTCGCTTCTTCCCGAGAAAAGAAAGGTCACAGGGTGGGGCGACAAGTGTCATAGATGCCACAGATGAAGACACGTACCTTTCACCGATGGTGGCCTTGTATTTATAAAGGTGATGCTCAACCACTGGATGCACGACAGATTCATTCCCATCGATGAGATATATTTTACTGTTATCTGTGATCGGATTCGTAAAGGATATAGAAAGAGTAGTTTATTTTGGGATAGTCTTCTTTCCTTATCGGGGATCCGGCTTGACGATGAACTATTATTATCTTTCTTTCCCATTTACTTGTGACGGCATTTGATTTTATGCACTATATTATTGGGGGATTTATTCTATTTTCTCAGAAGCATGTGGAGACTTCTTATTAATCGCCCAGTGCCAAGCTGACGGGACCTCATTCCTGGCCGGCACCAAAGGCTTAAATGTCAGCGCAAAAGGCCCGACCGTCGCGCAAAGGCCTAATGCTTCCAATGGCATGCCCCTCCTTCGGGGTTTTAATGAGTGGGCCTACGTGTCATTGGCTAGCTCTTCGGCCTCGTGAGCGGCCTCGTGAGCCTTATTTTTCAAACCCTATCAAGCCATTTCGCACCCTCGTACTGTACGCGGCAAGGGCTATAACGCTTTCTCGACGCAAAAGTAATTTCCACTGTGTCCGCCTGGGTCGATTAGTTAGGCTGGCTCGCCATCGGGATCTTATGATAATGATGGCTCTTCTGGCCTTCTCACGCTTATTTCTCCCATTCCTTTAGCTTCTTTGTTTCTTTCGCACATCCTCTATCTCAGGTGCCCGATCTCGGTATCTGCAGCCTTCTCGCGCCGTGGGATAATTCTTTCTATTGTATCCCGGTCCACCGCGTCTTTATCCCTCGGTTTCTTTCTCTCGAGCTATACGACGAGGCGCTAGTGGCTAGGTTGAAGTTTTGTTTTATTTGTTTTCATCATGGGTCCGGGGTCGTTTCTTCTTCCGTACATCGATGGCGAATTCTTCTACTATTGGCCGGGTTTTGGACGAACTGGAGTGATCCAATCGTCACGGGGTCGAATCCTCGAGATGTCCTGCAGGTGCCTCCTTCCTCACAAGGGTAAGGGAAAAGTAAAACCCGATTAAATTCTCTGGGGGTCAATACCTAAGATCCACCATTCAACATGCTCTAATCATGGGACTAGCAAGGTTTGGCCCTCATAGGGGGCCACTCTTTTTCCGTACGTTACCAGCCTCTCTTCGGCGTTCGGTGGTCCCCGACAAGCCAATCTCCCCATGTGGTCTCCGTGCCTAAGATGGTGTGCTTCTTCAAGTGACCTTCGATAATGGTCTCGCTTCCTCTCGCATCCCTCTCATAAAAAGTGGTTTCAAAGACTTCAATGTTTCGGTCTCTTCTCAACTCGCGCCCACCTACTGGGTGCCTCGTTGTCCGTTGGTTTTCAGGACAGGGGCCTTGTCCCTGTGCCTAAATTTGGCCCTTTACCTTTAGCCCGAAGGAGACATCCGAGGGCTTTCTTTATTTTTCTAGCGCTCGGGCGCCTCCTCTTGTGAATTCGATCTTCCCTTTTCCCACAAGCCGTGAAGGACGCCTACTTCTCGTTAGTGGTCAGAATCGGGAATACGACCCTCTCTCGACAAGGATTTACACTCTCAAGGCTCCGTGGCTCATTGACCACCCCGAGAATCTTCATGGAGTGTCTGCTCGCTTTTGGTTATAACTCGTGTGTGGTCACCGGCATCTCTCCCGATTCTGCATCACCTACATGCCTCTCGTGTGTGCTCGAATTGATCTCGCCATCAAGATAACGCTCATAAATACTGGCGCTGGGCTGGAGCCGTCCTTCGCCCTTACGCTGAGCTAATCAAGCTCCGACATCTCCCGCCCTCTTCGAGCTCGAGGTCGCCGCTCTCACGCCGAGGCCTCGCCCCTCCTCTCACAAAGCCTCCCATCGAGCCCTCCGTTGGCCAAGCCGAGGCCTCGCCTCCTTCCATCATGAAAGTTTCACATCGGGCCATCCGCCGCCAAACCCACTGTGTGAACCACCGCCTAGCTCGAGACGCTTGTCCCCGGCTTCCTGAGCCTGAAAACGAAAACCCTGACGACTGGCTGAAAGATCGGCCTACTTATTGCCAAAGTTCAAGTTTGGGCATCTTCATCTTCGTCACTCATGTCTCGTAAACTGGACCGGTGCAGCCGCCCGTTAAGGCTTTGGCTAATTCGGTTCAAGCGGCCCCATCCCGGGTCTACCGCGGAGGCGTAAGGTCCCTGTGAGGCCGTTTGAGCAACCCGCCGGCGACCACGCCATTATCAACCGGAACCCGCTCAACGAAGAGGGTTCAGCCACCGGCCGCCAAAAGTCGAGGGGAAAGATCCGAATCGAAATCGAGGAGATAGGGATTCTTTGCTTCCCAATGCCGAGCTCGTGGCTGGCGCAATCGCGTCCATTCTCAAGGACTCTGATCTTAAGAGGTCGGGTGCGTTGCCTGTTGATGAGGCTTTAACCATATCTCTCCAAGGGGTCGCCTCCGTAAGTTCTCAGCTAATTCACGTGTCCGACCCCATTTCCTGAAGCCGATCATTGAATTTCCAGATTGTGTTGACTTCTGCGGCCGGGTGCGCAGGCATACTCATTCAAGGGCTCCGCCGAAAAGGCCAAACTAAACGAAAGTCATGTCAAAGCGGCTCCGGCCATAAGGCGAGGTGGCTTCTCACATCTCGAGCCGGGCCGAGCCATGGCCGCAACGTATGACCGAGGAAGCACCGCTCTCAAATCTAATTCCAAGGATATACCGCCTGGCTGCCGCCAAGGGTAGGGAAGATGAGGCCCAAACAGTTGAGGGCGTGCCAAGGCGAAGCCAGAGGTTCGGATGATTCGAGGGCTGTGCGTAACGACTCGATGGAGGCTAGTGGACGGCCGCAGCCGCCGCAACTTTAGATGGTTGGGGATGACTACATCCTGCTACGAAGCCCGGAGTCTAAGGAAGAATCAAAGCATCAAAGACGACCGCTGCGGATAAGACGACATTTGGACGAGGTTCGCCGCGAGGCTAACGCGCGCTTAGCTCCTATGGGAACGCTCGATCGGTGCGAGGCCGCGGTCGCGCGGGGATCTTCACGCTGAAATCACGGCGTTCGGCCGATGAAGTTATCAAAGACCGAGGGCCGAGGCTTTACTCAATGGGTTTCTGTGTAGCTCGCCTTCGCATGAAGGCTTTAATGCCTATTCCTACCGGATTTCAACTTTTACCTTTCCTGCTGACGAGAGGATGAGGGTCCTTCTCTCATTGACATTCAAGAGCCGGCACCCCCGCTCGAGGCCCACTTTCCTTCACCGCCCCGCTCCTCCTTCGATGCCCGATCTCCGTGCACGCGCCCCTCGCCGATGTCGACTTTATACCCTTTTTTTTTTTTTTTTTTTACATATATATTTATGTCGGGCCTGACCCAAGAAATACTTGTACCTTTCCTAATGAATACTCATTTTGTCACCTTTGCTTTCGCCTACTTATGTTTCTTTTCACGACCGTTTCGCTTTGATTTAAACTGACTTTTGTCCGCACGACCGAATCAAGCGCCTCGAAGCTCAGACGCCGAGCTCAAACTTATCCGCCGAGGCCTCGGCTCGAGGACTTACGTACCGGATAAACGAGTTGAACTGATCTTCGCCACAATGCACCCGAGGTGAGCAAATGGCTTAAATTGTAAAGGTTTGGGCCCCCGGTGATGATAATCCCGGAAATGATCCGACTTCATAGGCTGCATGGCATATATAGAGTAGCCGAGCTCGCCACAGGAGTCTGGTCTGGCCGACCGGTTCATTCGAGTCGAATCGGACCCTAAGTCAAAGCGGCCCGCAGTGGAAATCCACAGCTCGCCAATGAGCCGTTAGGGCCTGCGGGCCGACCATCAGTCGAACTCGGGATTCCCAGGGCCGCGTGGCCTCGTAGAATGGTTAAGCTCGCCAATGTGAGCCGCCGGGTCTACGGCCACTTCGCCCGAAATGAACCGATTCCTAGGCCGCGCGGGTCTGTAGAATGGTCGAGCTCGCCAATGTGGAGCCGGGGCTGGGCTCGTGGTCGACTTGACTGAGTCGAATCGATTCCCAGGGTCGCGCGTGGCCCGCTGCGGAATGGTTAAGCTCACAACGGAGCCGCAGGGTTCGCGCCGACTCGCCCGAGTCATCCAATTCCTGTGCCGCTAGGTCAGGTGGAATGGTCGAGCTCACAATGTGAGCCGTGGCTCCGCGCCGAGGCCGAAAAGGGCTATAGCCCGAAATGATCCAATTCTCAGTCACGTGACTGCGGCAGAGTAGACGAATCACAAAAGGAGCGTTGGCCCGTGCCGCGCCGAGCGGTGATATAGCTTGAAATGATTCGACTCCTCAGTTGTATGTAGACGTAACTCGCCAAAGGAAATATTGGCCGGCGCCAGGGCCGAGTGGCGAGAGCAATTGCGCCGATCCGACTCTGTGTCAGTGCCGACTGCAAGTGCAGTGTATGAACTCGCCAAAGTGGAGTCGCCTGACGCGGCCGAGCGGGCGATATAGCTCGAAATGATCCGACTCCTTAGGTCATGACTGCAGGTAGAGAACCTGCCAAAGGAGTCGTCGCGCGGCGGCCATTCGACTCTCGATTCTCGAAAGGCGCGAAATGCCTTAATGCCGATTTACGGAGAATTTGGAAACGCTTGCGGCGACTTTTCGAGTGCTTGTGCCTTCTATAAATGGCGCTTCATTGCTATGGAGTTTATACTTCAATACTCTCGCCTCTTCTCTCGTGGGTAACCGAGATCTCGCGAGATGAAGGCCGGTCCGGGTCGCCTTCACGGGGATCCACCAAGATTCCTCCGTTCATTTCGCTGACTTCGTCGAGTCAGGTTTTTCCCCAGTCTCCCCTTTACTGAGTCATATTCCTCAGCTTCGCTGTGGAATGTGTCCGAGAGCATGCGCATTTCTCGTGTCAGCTTCTCCATTTTCCCGTTCTTCTTCTTTTTTTTTTTCTCCTTCTCCTTATTTTTCATCTTTTCTTCCACATCTCATTTTCCCTCTTCCGCACAAACTCCTTCCATCCCTTTTTTCTTCTTCTCCTATTTTTCACCTCTCTGTCCATTTATTTCCATCTCGTTTTCTTTTCCTTTTTTTCTTCCCGGTTTTTTTTTTCGAGAGAACTCCGGCTTGTACTCCAGGTGCTCCAAGATGTAACCGATGACACCACCGATTGTAACCGAATGTAATCACTGAATAAAGAGAGACTTTTTCTCATGGCCAGAGCTTCATCTACTACTGTAAATTTTTCCTGACTCATATTGCCCGAGTTGCTTATAGACGCCTTAACAATATAACCGTAAAATAGTCGAATCGTTAACTCGAAATTGATAAATCTTACTTAAGATTACAAACCAAGGTCTACTGATAAAAACGCTTAAGATGTTCCGCATTCTGTGCATGTCAGAAAATTTCCACTCCTCCTTGCTTTGAGCTCGTAATTGCCCGGTCTGATGACTCGAGATATGATGTAGGGCCTCCCAAATAGCCCAATTTCCATGTGCCGATTCTTCCTCGGGCCGCAAGAGCTTTTAAGCACCAAATCACCCTAGCATGTACCTCCTGCTGGGTTTGACTTTTTGGTCAGAAAGTACTCCGCCGCCTTCCTTTGGGTAGTCTTTGTAATTTTGTGAACCCGCCGCTTAATCTGGGTGATCCAAATTTAGACGGAGAGCCTCACATTAAGTGCTCCACCTGCTGCTAATTCAACTCTAGAACTTTAATCCGACTGGCTGTGGGCTACCGTCTGGGCCGGCGCTGGGTGGCGAACGGGTTTCGCTGCCGACTTTTGCGCTTGTCCCAGCCCATAGCACTCCCAGAGGTATTCTACCTATTTTCCTTTAAGATCTTCCACTTGGTCTTCAACGCTCCATGGTTCTGATGGTGACTTCTACCGACCGCTGGGACCGTGATGTGGCCGGAGACGAGTAATAATTCCCACTCGAGCCTCGCGACGTAAATCTCTCAATTTGCATTGTCAATTGTTTTCGTTGTCCGATACTGTGGTTCCTTGGATACCAAACCTCGCGATATGATGGCTCACCACACAAAATTGCGTATCTTCTATTCTGTGATTGTAGCCAAAGGCTCGCCAAATTCACTGCGAAGTAATCTACTACGATGATTTATTCTACATCGCCCTTCCCAAGGCAAGAGGTCCCAAAGAGATATCTCAAACCCCATCATGGAAGGCCAAGGGCCATGATCGACGCCAAGGGCCTGATGGGAGGCGTGAGATCTCGGGCGTGTTCTCGTAGATCTCGCATTTTCACTAGGCCTACGGCGCTCTTTCGAGTATCAGAGTCAAGAGTATCCCCGTCTCAAGACCTTTCCCCGCCAATGCTCGAGTTCGATATGATTTCCGTTATATACCCTCAAGTGTACTTCTTAAGACGTATTCAATGTTTTTTCCGCGACGCACTTAAGGATAGGTGTGAAGAACTCCTCGCCAGATGTGCTTCCTCATGATTAGCGAACCTAGCCGACTGGGCCCTTATTTTTGTCAGTTTCGTCGTCCCAGACGTCTCGTCTATTATATAATCCCAATGGGGTCCATCCAATCCTATTGACCCGACTGGCAACCCCACGGTCAGCAGAGATCGACAGAGGGCTCGCTGTGCATCTCGACAAAAAGGCCGGGACCGCCGAGGTCTCCCGTAAGGTTGTCGCTAACTTTGCCAAGGCATCGGCTCTAGAGTTCTCTGCTCTGGGGACATGTCTAACCTAAACTAGCACGAATTTTTTCAATAAATCTCGTACCTTTTGGAGATATAGGATCATCCTTCCGCTTTTGGCCTCGTATGTCTCTATTTGTCTTACTACCACCGAGTCGCTACAAACTCTAAATTGCCGACGTTGAATGGGCGAGGTTGAGGTCTGCTTATGACTCGCCTTCACTTCTACTGCTGCCGGTGCTTGAACCGAACCCGAGTGCGCATCAATATCTATTCCTTCAGAGAGGCTTCGGATTAGACTCGTCCGCTCCTCAGGCATTCGAGGCTCCATCTACGTAGAGTTTCTAGACGGAGGTCACTCATCAGTTGAAATGCTCTCAAAGAGGTTCCGCTGAGGTGAGACCCATGACAAAGCCTGCCAAGACCGCCTCATCATAGCTTTAGCTCAGACCGATGTCTAACTCGCTTAGCTCTATGGCCCACTTCCACCCCTTCCCGGAGGTCTCGGTTGCAACACTTGCTTCATCGTGCATTCTCGCTGGAACTTTTATGGTATGAGTCTCGAAGTAGGGCGAGTTTCGAGTCATGTTACCAAGGCCAAAATTAGTTTCTCCATCTCGTACTCTTCCGCTTCCTCTCAAAGCCCTACGTAAGAAAAAACCTGGTAGCAGACTTGTTCTTGGCCTCCCGATTTCCAGAACATTGCCAGGGTTGAGAAGTCCGATACTGGCTAAGTATAGAGTAAGGAGCTCCTTCACAGACTTTCTAGAATGGGAGGAGAGCTCAAATATCGCTTTCAAAGCCGAATGCCTCTTCACACTTCAGATCCCATTGAAAGGCCTTCTTCAAATTTGGAAGAAAGGCCGGCATTTGTCATTTACTCTAGACACGAACCTACTTTTAGCAACAATCCTTCCCACGACTCGAACTTCCTTTATAATTGATTATTGTTAGACAAGATGTCGAAAGAATGATCCTTTATTTTGTCCGGATTTCACTCAATTCCTGGTTGACTATGAAACCTAAGAATTTTCCTACCGATAATCTCAAGGCACACTGGGCCGGATTCAGCTTTCATGTCAGAGTTTCAAGATCTAGAACGCCTACAGGTGAGCTACGTGAGCTCACCGCTGGTGGATTTTACCAAAGACGCCATCTTATGTACACTCATAGTCAGGCCTATCCGCTTCGAACATCCGATTCACCAACCTCCGATACGTAGCCCCCCGCATTCTGAGCCCGAATCTGGGCATCACACGAGAACAACAGTTCCCCTCATGTCGCGGACGAACAAGGCTTTTCGTCACCGAGTCCATACCGATCCGTTGTAAATGAGAAGGCATCCATAAAATCAGGAGTTCATGGCAAGAGTAGCATCATGTTGAGGTCGCACTGCGGCAAAGGGAACCGTCCTTTGGGCACGCTGTTGATGCTTCATGAAGTCGATGCGCAGCCGCCACTTTCCGTTCTTTCTTTCGACGAGCACGACGTCAAGCAATGACCTGGATATTCTACCTCCTCATCGCCTCCCTCGCCAAGGAGTTTGCCGACTCTCTGATGGCTTTGTCTTTCCTCGCGCCAGGCCCTCTTTCGCTTTGATCGGGCTTGAAGGATCGGCCAGACTGTCACTCTATGAGTGATTACCGTGATCAATTCCTCATGTCTCGCCGCTTCCATGCTAAGACGCCTTTGCTCGTCTTAAAATGGATAAGGAGGTTTTTTGAGGTCTTCCGCTACTGAGCCGAGAGTATGCGAGATGTTCAGTGGTCGCTATGAGGGTGTTGGCATCCCCTCCATATCTCGAGCTCGAGAATGTGATGGATGTGTCGAAAGCAAATGCGGCGACACCGCTTGAATTTCTCTCGCTATCTCGTGACCTCGAGCATCGAGCAGACGCCGCCTTCCGAAATGGCCGATTCTCTCCTCCCGCGAATCTTCTAAGATTAATGCAGATTTCACCCAGGTTGTCAGGTGTTGAGTCACGCCCGCCGAGAGGTGGTAGTCACAGGCGAGGCCCGTCTCGAAGCCTGACTCTCGAAACCGATTTTCAGGGATATGAAGCTCAAGGTACTCGCGCCGTATTGCAATTTTTTATTTCTCAGTCAGAGGCGTCGTTCAGGCGGTCCGTAGTCCCCGTGGAACTCGCAGCACTGGAGTTGTCTCTCATTACGGTCCGACTTCATTTGAGTCGCCATCTCAGAACCGCTCGCTTGCATTTCGCGTAGACCCCGCGGATACCGAGGTCAGCATGTGTGAAACGCCGAGGCTAATAACGCCGCCGCCTTGGATCATGGTGGACCGAGACGACTCGGTGGTTCCCACGCCTGGGGATCGCTTCATTTTTCTTTGGAGATCCTTCCCGGTCGCTATTTTCGGGGGCTTCGCCTCGCTGCTTCACCGTCCCGCTTTTTTTCTTTATGCATGAAGAGCTCTCTTTCGATATGAGGGCTTCTTCACCGTTAATATACTGGCTAAGGAGTACTACCATGCCCGCCGGGGGATTTTTGAGACGGAAACATCAAGTCTTTCAACCGCACCTTGCCAAGAATGAATGCAAGATCAACTTCGCCTGCACCTACCTTTGCAGACTCATATCAATTCGACATAAGACTCAGCTTTCAAGAAGCCCGCTTGATGGTCAAAGAGATGGTAACTTGGTTTTCTATACGCCCCGGCCCCAATGAAGTGAGACGAACGCAATGGACAGCCTTCTAATGAGGAGATCGACGACGGCAGTCATGCACCATAAAGGCTCGGGCCTTTTGGGTGATAGCGAAGCTCGTGACGACCTGACTGAGCACTACGCAGCTCCATTTGGTTTTGTAAGTGTCGATGATCGACGGATCTCGTACCATCGAACGCCCACCTATGGCATTCAACTTGGCCGGGAAGGGGGCGGAGTACCTCGAACGGAAGTGGTGATTCGCCATTGCATTCAAGGCATCCATAAAGGTCGAGCCAGCCCTCTTATTACCCGCTCTGGGCGGGCTACCGAGCTCGCTTCGGTACGCCAACCTCCGCTCCCGCTGATCGCTCTCCCCGCTCCTTGCCGAGGGCGATGTATTTCCTTCGCTCCGACATGCCCCCGGTGTTGCTTCAGCCGCTCCTCCTCCAGGCTAGATGTGGTCCACGCCCGGCTCCTACGCTGAATTTCGTCAAGCTTCGGCCCACCTGGGAGTGCCGATATTGTGTCATTCTTCATGCAGGGAATGTCGCGGCCCTCTTTGAGTCTCACACGCCTCCCAAGCTCGCTACATATGTCTAAAGTGAGTTGTTCTAACTCTCTCTATTAGATGTTGATCGGTGAGGCGAGTGCCTCCACCTTCTTCCCCCGTCGGGCTCAGACGTTTCTAACGAGCCGGAGGCCTACCGGGCTCACAAGCATCTGTCGGGTCCCGCATCCCGATTAGCGTTGCTCCCGCCAGGTTCGAGTCGAGATACCATCAAGAATCGAGGAAATCAGCGACTTGTAAAGGAACTGTCGTTCCCACAAACGGCGCCAAACTGATGATGCTTTTTTCAACCAGAACTGGCCGGAGTAATGTAGGGTCGTCGGGGCCGGACTCGATTGCCGATGGCTGGGACTGGCAGGCTTCGGACTATCTCGGGTCAAGTGCAGGATCAGCCGCAAAAACAAGAAAGAAGGGGCTCACGAGGCTTCACTGCGGGCCGCTCCGATGCTTAAGCCGCTTCCCCGAGAGAAAAGAAAGGCCGCCAGGGGGAAATGCGCTACAGATGCTGTAAGGGCATTTAGCATGCTGCATCTTTCACCGACGCTTAATTCTCATTTATAAGAGATGTTCAACCATTGACGGATTAGATCTTTTCATTCTACTGACGTGATATTTTTTTGCTGTTATTTGTATCGGATTCGTAAAGGATATGTAAGAGCTTTTATCTTATAATCTTCTTTCCTTATCAGATCCTATTGACAATGAACTATTATTATATTTCTTCCTTATTGATGAGATTTGGCTGATTTGCGTAATTATATTATTGCGTGATTATTCTATTTTCGTAGCTATAGAGACTTCCATAATCATTCTTGCTGCTGACAGACTCTTCATTCGGGCCGGCACTAAAAGGCTTGAATGTCATGTGAAAGGCTTCAGACAAGTTTTCACCGGTACGCCTCTCGCTTTTAATGAGCTGGTCACAAGCTATTTTCATAGCTCTTTCGGGCTCCATGGAGCGGGCTCGTGGAGCCTTATTTTTCAAACCCTATCATATAGCATCTTACATTGTGTGTGTGTTTTTTTTTTTTGAAATAGAGAATCTTCTTACATTATATTAAAAATATGATATATGGTGATAATACAAGAAAATATTTTGTGAAAAGTTTAGGGATATTATTAAAAAATTTATAATACAAAAATATGTATTTCTAATGTCATTGGTTGATCCTGCTTCGATTACCTGTCCGACCAAAAACATGAACGAATAACTTTTTTTACTCAATAATCAGTCCAATTTTTAGAACATTACTTAGCAACTCATTTTCCAAAAAAAAAAACCTAAAAATAACTGTAGAAAAAAACTAAAATCTTGATTTCTACTAACGTAGTACCCATTTACAGTCAATAAAGCATCAAAGATGAAATTTCCAAGGGGTGGTGAAATTCTGAAGTGTAATGTGTGAATCCGAAAATAGGGTAAATTTTAAAATCATAAGTTGCGTATTCATAACTGTTAAATGATATTTTGTGCTCTAATCTCATTTATTTTTGTAACTTTGTGTTGGTGATGCTGACTAGTTGAAGGAGGTCGAAAACTGGAAAGATGAATCGACTACAGCTGGTGAGACGCAGAGGACTGAAGTTAATCTGAGGTGTGTTTCAAAACATTGTCCTTAAGAATTTTATTCCTCGGAATTCAATAACTCTCCAAAGAGCTTCTCTGAATTAAAAATAGCAAAAACTTTGAATTAGGAACAATAGAAAGAGGTATGAAGAGAAGGAAACAACAGAGTTTCTTATGAGAATCAAGTGCATGGGGGATTTCATTATCACTAATATCGAGCTTTCGGCCTATTTCTTGTACGTACGAAGCCTATTAGTATTATACCATTTTATCATAATGCATTGGAAGCATATAATTAGAACATATATTTTTGAGAATTTTATTTATTTATTTTTTACTTTTAAAAATACATAGTTTAACCCGATCATCAAATGAGATAAATAAGACAACCACTGTAATTTTGAAAGTGTACCTTTGTTTGAGTATTCCACAAAAAAAAATTGAAATGGAGATCCAACAAACACTGCATTTTTCATGTTCTCAATGAACAAGAGATGGAGCGGACGTCTTTCTTGATTTCCAAGAATCTTTCACACACACAAATTTTGTTTTAACTAAAGATAATAATTATCTTTATCCTGTATTATTTCCTCTCTCCGTCTCCTCGCCTCTTTCTCTCAGATTCTCTCAATCGCTTTTATAGTTTCTTTGAGGAAAAGCTTTTTCAAAAGAAAAAGAAAAAAAAATTGAAACAAAACGCCTTTTCATATCTTTCGAATTTTAAATCTTTATTTAAATTCAAATAACACACTGTATCATTTGAATATTCAAAAGATAAACATTTCTTTTGAATTTCAAATCTTTATTTTTAATACAAATAAGATAATTATAATTTTAAAAAATTATAATAATAATAAATTATTGTAAAATATTGCGTTGTAAGAATATAATAGAGAGAATAGAGAGAGATTAAGAAGAGAAAGTAGATAAGCACTAAAGATGCAGTAGAGAAAGTCGAGGAGTTCTATTTTCACTCGTATATTTTCCTCTTTCATTCTCTTTCTTCTGTTATATTTTCTTTACACAATGACCAAAACTAAGCTTAATTTATAAGAACACAAAGATGCACATATCATTAATGTTGATGTATTGAATATATACATTGAATAGGGAGATGGACATTCATACGTAGAATGTAGGTTACAAATGTGCCATAATAGGTACATTGAATATTCATTGATGTATATAGGTTACAAATGTATCATAATAGTTACATTGAATATAATGAATATTCATTCATGCATTTCATAACACTTCTTGAATATTCATTGTATTCATGAATGTGCATCAATGATAACGCTTCATTAAAAACCTTGCTTCGAAAAACCTGACAAAAACCTTATTAAAAGGGAAAAAAGAGGCAGGCATAAATTTTTATGATCTCCCTTTATGGATGCATTAATTGCCTCATTAAAACCTTAAGCCTGAAAACCCAATGGGATAAAACCTGACAAAAGGGAAAAGAGTGCAATGCATACTTCACAATACCTCCCCCCTCACCTGAGCCATATAGCCACACGGCCATGACCAGATCTTATGAACTCGCCGCATACCAATGCCATATACTAATTTCTCAAAAGCTTCGACGCTTGCATAATGATTTGGTAAAAGATCTCTGGGGTCATTTATGGATTGAATTTGCTAACATCAATTTGTCGACTTTCGGAGTTTGTGAGTATAGAAAAATTTCTACGAGATATGCTTCGGGTCCTATACCTTTGATATATCCTCCCTAACTTCAGGCAACACAACATTATCTTCATAAAATTATAAGGAGAATTTGTAACCTAGATTAAGCAACAAGAATTTTGAATATGTTATAATGGATCTTAACTAAACACACTCTCTTTCCAGCTC
Organism: Tetrastigma voinierianum; assembly: GCA_016808115.1. Classification (NCBI taxonomy): domain Eukaryota; kingdom Viridiplantae; phylum Streptophyta; class Magnoliopsida; order Vitales; family Vitaceae; genus Tetrastigma; species Tetrastigma voinierianum. The sequence goes on along the minus strand of JAEQBH010008265.1, from coordinate 103,747 downwards.
ATATAAAGCAATGATCTCAGACATAGAAGATGTAGCTACTAACATCGCTTCAGACCGCCAAGAAATGGCTGCCATTATAACAAAATAAATAACCATTGAGAGCGAGCTTTATGTGGATCGATCTATATCCAAAGATCGTATATCCACTAAACCGTAGGTAGTAGATTCCTTGGAATAATATAATCCCAAATCTATGGTTCCTGAGATAACGAAAAATATGTTTTAATTCCATTCCAAAGGTCTCCCGAGATCGGGCTCGTAACTAAACGTACAATAAATTTATCGCAAAAGCAATGTCCGGTCTCGTACATTGTGCCAAGTACATCAAAAGCCCCAATTGCATTGAGATATGGTACTTCAAGACCAAGTATCTCTCTTCATCGCATTCCTCTATAGATCGAACCGATCCTTTGGGGGATCTAGAGACCTTACAATCATAGGGTGCCTAAATGGGTGAGCCTTGTCCATGTCGGGGTTGCCATAATCTTTCAATGTATGATGATTGATGGACGATTATTCCATTTGATTTATGCTCAAGTCAGACTAAGACAAAGTTTGGTTTTACTCCAAATCTTAACTCAAATTCTTCTTTTTCAAATACTGTAAGAGCTTTTAGCTAACTCTTCTCGAGCTCCAATTAAATTTATATCATCGATATAACCGCAAGAAAATTCTATTTCGATTTCTTAATAAACACGCATGGGCGAGATAGATCATTCTTTGCATTCTTCCTTAATTAGGTACCACTTAGGTTGATACCACATATGACCAGATTGCTTTAACCCGTACAAAGATCTTTGCAATTTTATGGAGAATAAGTTGCGGGGAGTGCATGCATCAGGCATTTTGAATCCCTTTGGAATTTTCATATAAATATCCGAGTCTAACGAGCCATATGTATATGCTGGCCACAATGTCCATAAGACGATTTCCCACTTTTCAAAGAGTACTGACTAATGAGAAAACGAAATGTAATCATATCCATCATGTGAATATGTCTCATCATAATCAATCCTGTGTCTCGAGAATCCTGGGCAACGAGTCGTAGCTTTATACTTGACAACCTCGTTTTTTCATTTTGTTTCCCTGACAAATACCCATTTATATCCAACGGTTTTACATTATCTGGGACGCGAGTTATGTCCAAAACCTCATTTAGCTAGGGAAGCTAATTCAAACTTTAATTCTTCCTCCCACTTAGACCAATCTTGCCTTTGACGGCATTCAATAATAGATTGCGGCTCACAATCATCATCCATAATTTTATGAGCAATTGAGAATGCAAAAATATCATCAATGATGATTTTATTTCGATCCCAAATCTCATTACAATATGTAATGGAATTCTCGCAGATCTGTGGTTGGTGATCTTTTCACGGGTTTGTGCTCTTCAAGGGCATTAAGCTCCTTTAGAAGTAAGCACAAAGACTGTGCTCTTCGGAGTGGATTCTTTACCTTCGGCTGAGGAACAAAGGTCTTGATCCTATCGGGTCTACCACGCGCTTCAAATGCGATTTTCTATCCATTTTAGCTTGTCCTTCTGTGAATGTTTATCTCAAATTGAAAGCATTTCATACCGAATATGAGATTTCCTCATACATCTTAGTAGCATCATTAAATGCATCAGAAGTCTATCAAGTTATAAATCAGAATGGATTATGCTACGCACTCCTCGTTTCGACTCAGGAGTTCTTTGGTCGACCGAGATAAATTTTTCTCATTCCGTGAGGAAAACCTTAATCGGTTTTTACTGCCCATTTCACTCTTAGTGTCCCAATCGGCGAAAACATAGTCTCATTGAAATGACAATTCTGCGACCGGCAAAGAAAGATCATCGTAGGGGCCTGCCTCCAAGAACCTAATGACGGACTATGAATTAAATCCTAACATAAATGCCCAAACGCATTGGGACCCATTTTCGTTCTTTTGTGGTGCACAGGCACCAGACGCACAAACCAAAGGTGCGTAATGTGAAATATCAAAGTTCATAACCAAGAACCATTTTAAAGAGGAGATCAGAGGAGACTAGCAGTGGGGCGTTAATCTTATTAGTAAGGTATCAAGATGCAAAATTAAGATGACCCCATGTCGTATCGTCGAGATTCGTCTCAATAATAGAGTATGCAATGATTTGTATATGTTTAATCAAGGATTCAAGAAATTCTTGAAAGTATGAACATATGACGGCTGCTCAACCTCGATTCCGAGCTTTGCCACAATATGTATCAAAAACTCTTGATGTAAATTCACCAAAGATTATCCATCCTTATACCTTTAATCGATAATCGGGTGAATTGTGCCCATTTATAATCACGCAAGTAAACGTGCAAAGGTGACATTGAAGTAGATAATAGACAAACATGGGACCATCTACAGATGCGCCCACTGGGCACTACAAAACATCGAAATGGTCCACTTGCGGTTGTATTGTCCACAAACATCACTCAATTCTTGCGTGAATAAAGGATTCAAGATCAACTCTCGTTATAGAAGGCTTGATAATGAGTTTTCTCAGAACAAGCTTCACAATTATAATCTTTGGATAACAATACCTTTGTATCCTTTAAAGGGTGCCTTGTATTCCTCGATTATTCTACGATCATCAAGTCGCTGTGTGGTGACCAAAGGCGATCATGCTATAACTAAACTGACAGATTTACCACCTCAAAGATATGGTGGAGTAGGTTTCAACTACTTTAATCATGACACAATACTAACCCATGTAAGAAGCTTCTAGTTTTCACGGATGGTCTTCAGCTCCATCTTATAAGAGTGTAATGCCAATATATTCTTTATTTTGCTCATAAATAATTTCAACATGGTGCCCATTACTACAGACATCTTTGAAGCTAAGTATATTCCTTTTTTATCTATCAAGAAATGCATTCTCACATGCAGGATGGTACTCAAAACAATCAGGGCATTCCAAACCATCAATAATCGTATCAGACTTCGTGATATTGTATGGACATGTGTCTTACGTAATGTCATACTTGAGAAAAGTGTCTACTATGAAATATGGTATGCGTTGATGCACTATCAAGCAAACAAACATCTTCCTTTTTCTCGATGTTTTTCATTTGCATTTATGTTGACAACTTCAGGTGTCAAGTATCATAAAATTTTCATATTAGTTATAGGGTCAAATAAAATTTCAAAATAATAAATATTATATCAAGTTCATAAGCATTTATCAGATAACCATATTGAAGAACAATAAAAAAAAGTGTAATACATTTAAAGAAAACAACTAGAAAAGAAATTATTAGAATCATAAAATTCAAATCTAAGATGTCATCCACTAGTCCGATGCTTCATCAGTAATCAAAAGTCCTCAAAGAAACCAGAGACATCCAGGGATGCATTTGCTACTTCAGGAGCAAGAGGAGTCCCACGAATAGAGATATTGTTGGCTTCAACAGTGGTTGGTGGCGCCAGGATTAATTTCAAATTACGTGAGATTCACCACTTTCGCCTCCGCATTTTTAAAGATGCCCGGTATAGATCAACAAAGCGCTTCGCGCACGACAAGTACGTGACTAGTGCCCAAATATGCCAATAAACGATGGCAAATACTTTCATTAGTCACCTTCGCTTCTTTTCTTTGTCATGATTCGACCAAAGTTAGATTCCTGGCTGCTAAATTTTCTCGCCACTCCCTCTCGAGGATTATATTATCGCCTCAAGCACAGAGCCTTGAAACGGCCAATAATTTTCTCGTAGCTCAGATGTGCTTCGTGCAATGCTTTTGAGCCAAAGAGGTCTAAGATCATGATTTTTGAGCAACAATTCATTAGTTTGCTCAAAGAATGAGGAGCACAAAATTAAATCGCACGTGGCAATCGATTTGCCTCGCATTGCCGCTAAATACAACATTCGACATGGAAGGTGGAGAAAGTTTTCCAATAGCTCAAGATCGTTGAGCTTGATACCGTATAACCTGCTTCGAAAACAATATCAAATAAAGCGGAGTTATAGTTAGACACCGATTTAAAATCTCAGAGTCCGAGATTTTGCCATCATATCAGGCTTCGAGAAGGATAACAATCTTAGTATGATCATACCTATCCCTTCAACCCTCTTCCACAAGGGGTTTTGAGGGTCTCGAATCTGATAACATTGAAATCATAGGTTTCGTGCAAATGATTTACTAATAAAAATCTCGCATTTGCTTTATCTTTTCAGATTTTCGAGGTTCCGTCTTCTCAGAATTTCCGTGTTAGCAAGATCTACTCGAGGCATTTCCATGTCAAGGCACCAGATAGATAATTACTCTAATTCACTTCGAGGATGGAATTTTGGGCTTTCAATATTTGCCAAGTAATTCTGCAAAACAAATGAATCCTTAAATTAATTATAATGATTTTTAAATATCCACCGCCACTTCAGGAGCTTAAGGATACTTTTAGGTTGGAAATTTGGCTTCAGGCCAAGAAAAGGAAAAAAAAAAAAGAATTGATAGAAGAAGATGAAGTATAAGTTGATTAATAAAAAAAGAATAATTCACCTTGCAAAAATATTTACTCAATCGGCAGATTCATACGATAACTTATTGTAAAATATTATGGGCCATAAAGAATATAATAGAGAGAATAGAGAGAGATTAAGAAGAGAAAGTAGATAAGCACCAAAGATGGTAGAGAAAGTCAGAGGAGAAATTTTATTTCACTGTATATTTTCCTCTTTCATTCTCTTCTTCTGTTATATTTTCTTACACAATGACCAAACTAAGTCAATATAAGAACACAGATGCACATATCATTACCTGCGATGTATTGAATATATACATTGAATAGGAGATGGGCATTCATAATGAATGTAGGTTACTTAATGTGCCATAATAGGTACATTGAATATTCATTGATGTATATTGGTTATGAATGTGTCATAATAGATACATTGAATATAATGAATATTCATTCATGTATTTCATAACATAAATATAATTATAAAAAATTATATTAATTATAACAATTATAAAATTATAAAGAAAGACAATCTTTCATTTTGTATTTTATAAGTATAATGTGGTATTTACCATATTATCATTATGTACATTTATAAAAGTTTCGTGTGGAATTAATTTAGAATTCACTAACCCTAAACTAACAATATCAACCCTAAATATTGTTCTTATAAATTAATGAAGCCACTAAGAGGAATATGACATTATAATTTTAAGTTCTAATAATTTTGATAATTAATTAAAATCAAAATTATTAATTTTAAAATTACTCCACTAAATTTAATCGCACTCTTAAAAATTATAAAATTAATTTTGTTCCAAGGATTTGAATTGTCCATTGATGTAGTCACTACATATACATATAGATCAATCCTTCATAAACAATTTATTATTAAAGCTAAGTTTTTCCGTTAACTTCTTCAATTATATCTTTCTCCGTAAGTGCCATTGATTCTATAATGAATAATATATTTATGGTCTAACCATAAATTGAGTGCTCTTATTATTCAAATCTTAACTCAATACTTATGGGAATTGTTCATCTAACTTCTTAAAGAATGAATGGATTTCATCTCGTATAATAATATTCTCAGCTATTTATGTTATTGTATTTCCAATATGCCAAGAATTTTGACACTATGTATTTGTGTCATTACTTAGAATGTCAAAAATATAATATAATAAAATAGCTCATAACACTATAATTAAGATCAATCAATATATGACCATTATTGATTAATATTGAATGCTCTTTTTCTCACAATGGAATTTATTAGATATTCATAATTAATCATGTTCTAGTCCTATATGATCAAATCATATATATCACTTTCATTCTAATAATCTCATTATTAACAATCCTGTAAAATCGGGTAAATTTGAAATTTTTTCGAAAAATGACAAAACAAGAATTTCACATAAGACAGGTTGCAACCCGACATTTTCAAATCTCGGACGAAACGGATCTCACCATTGAATTTGTCTCACGAAATCTAGTTACCCAAACGAATTTTTTCGAATTCCGAGACAAACTAAAATTTCTACGTTTAAGGCTTAATGGTGTCCAAAGTGAACTAAAAATGAAGACTTAGGAAAATCTTGAAAATTGAGAAATAACTCAAATAAAGTTCATATAAAAATAATTTAAATTTAGACCAAGACGAAATAAATTGTCGGAAAGGACTCAATGTCAGACATAAATGATCGATGTCAAGTAATCTTATGACAAAGAATATAAACATTTCGCAGTAATATCCCGATTCATTATTCGACGGAGGAGAGAGTGACAGTAGAGTGATAGAGAACGACCTTCTTTGACGACCGCTGAGTCGCACCGGTCGAATTTTGCCGAGCCACAACCAAAGTCACCGTCGACGAGAGCTATGCGTGTGTACAAAAAAAAAAAAAGGATTTCACTGAAGATCCAAAGGAGGAGATTTCGGGAAATAAAAAATTTCGGGCTAGGGAGGCTTCCTACCTGTGCTACTACGCTTCAAGATGTAGAAATTCTTCCCGTTTGGTTTATTTCCAACCTTTTAGGTTGTTTTAAGGCGGATTCTGCAACGATGCATTGCGGTTGTTCGACTATGTTAAAACGGGTTTTAATGATCATGGCGTTCCTAAGTAGGTTTGGCCAGAATTGTTTCTGTGATTGATGTATTGCGTCCTAAAAAGTGTTTAGTGGGTTGTTCGATTAAAAATAATATCCGACAGCAAAGGGGTTGTTCGACCTGTGTTAAAACGACTTAATGAAAGCTATTTTCATGTCTGTCAGGGCCGACTTTGTGAATTATTTTGTGATTGTGTGGAATATGTCCCAAAAAGTGTTTAGTGATTGTTTGGATTAAAAAATAAAATAATCCACCTATTCGACTCCGTGTTAAAAATGGTTCATGGATGTATTGTACGCTTGTGGCCTACCTGTGAATTGTTTTGTAATCATAAGTAATAATGTCCCAAAAAGTTATTTTTGAAAGACCGCTTGGATTAAAATAATAATAATATGGACTGTTAAGAGGGCTATTTGGACTGTTTTAAAACGATTTTAATGGTTGTTTTGCATCGGTTGTGGTCATGAATTATTTCAGGATTGTGTGTAATATGTTTTAAAAAAATGTTTAGACTATTTGATAAAAAAAATAACGTTGCATCATATATTTGTTTCATTGATTTAGGCGCTTTAAGTGTTTATTAGATGCTTGTGTGGGTTTTTTAGGGGCATTATATATGTCACAATTAGCTTTGTGTGGTTAAAGGTGTTATTACTGATTGGTGATCACATGCTCGAGTAATTGTTGTTCGATGAGTTGATAGCAGTATGCTTATATATCGACATTGAAATGGATGTTCGCTTTGGAAATTATATGCATGTAATATAATTAATTCATGATACATGGCAAGTGTATGATTTATATTGTCCATATGACATTCATTACATATGTGACATGACATTGACATACAATGGTGCATCACATCGCATATGTACGGGAATGATTCGCATTCACGGGTGTGTGAGGCATGGTTAGAATCAACAATCGCATTTGGTGATCGATAGTATTCTGACTGCTAGATCTAAGTCCAACAAAGTCCTTACGATCGATGAATGGAAAACTCTGTGCTCTGCAATAACAAGAAGGTCAGACACCTCTGGGTGAAAGACCTCTACATCGTGGTTCATTACACTCCAAATCTGAAAGTCCAAAAAGTGTCAAAGGCTCGTGAAGCTTCACATGACTCCAAAATCAAATTTCACCACAAAGCACACACATGGCTCAATATGAAAATGATCATTTAAGGTGTAACATCCAACAAGTTTTGGTTTGTAAACAAATGAATTTTGTTTTAAAAATTATCATTGGACGTAATCCACACCCTATAGGAATTACTTCCATCAAGTATGACACACCCTATAATGGAAAAAACATTTCAAAAGGGATTTGCTTCATTAGTACTCAAAAAGTGCTATTTTGAACCCTTTTTATTATAGGTTATGAGCACTTTTTATGTACTAATCAGTGTAATTAACCCTTATTTGCATATAGATTCATTACCCGATCCACTCGCCTACGACTCGCTTAAATGGAAGGAAAAATGTGGATTGATTTTCGACTTTAGAAAATCCGTCTCGAGGAGGAGATGCTTTTTCTTGGAGTCGCCACTTACTTTTTGTTGTTATTTTATAAAGGGAAACCAAGTAAGTAAACAAAACCCCAATGACTCCAAAGATGGAAAGGTCTCCAGAAAAACCTCAGATTTCGGGTTCGGGGTCGATTACCTTATCGGGAAGGTACCATGAGTGTAGCACCCTCTAGGCCCTAACTCGGGCTCCCTACTAGTGAATTGGGTATGTAGGAGCATATGGGTCACAGATCAGACAGTCTCTTAGGCTAAACATACAACTTAGATCACTCAACCACTGCACTAGCATGCTTAAAAACACCAACCAAAAGCGGCAAATGGCGTTGCACTGTGGTCCCTGGCCACGCGCTACATCAAAGGTTAGCCAACAAACATAGCAAGCATGTATGACACCCAAAACAAACGCATCCATGTGAAATTCATTACTCCAACAATAAAGCACATACCGTGGTCCCAGCTGGGTGCTACATAAGAGGTCCATTAAAAGCTCAAATGCATCACAAATGCCGAATCCAAACACCATGCACGCGATATGAAATACAAATACCAACGACTGCCATGTACCCGAGGTCCCTAGCCATGTATAGCAAGAATAGATAGGGCAAATAATACATCATACATCATGCATTTAAAAACCAAATATTGATCCTATACTAAAGAAAGGAAGTAGGTCAAAAAGTGAGGTATGGCTTGCTTACTTTAGCACAATATTCCCTTTAAAAATCCCAATAAAACAAACCATACTTACAACCTACATTGCCCACACCCCACTTTGTTCAAACCAAACTGAACTCAGACCCAAAGTCCGCCTACGTTCCTTTAATAACCAAGAGCACACCATAATATATTCGAGATCGAAACATGCTAAAATAGCTGCCCATGAACTCGTTTTTTGCACAACCTGAATCGGTTTTCAACAATCCAAATGATTGAGAAAAATTCTGAAACTTTGTCAAACATCTTTCACAAACTCAGAACTAATAAAATACTGAGCGCAATTCCTAACTCCGAATGACCAAACCAATACAAACAAAGCAAAGTACCTAAACCGGCCAGTTCTAAAACTTAACCCAATGAACCGTCGGTACCGGTTTCCCAACCAGTCCAGATGGTTGAGAAAAGATTTAAAAATCTCTTCAGAACCTTCCTTAGAAAGTCAGGGAATTGTAAAAGATAAACGGAGTACAATTCGATCCAATGACCAAGAACCAACACAAACGGCAACTACCCAAACTACCATTCCAAAGAACCGAATTCAATGAACTGGTTAATCTGATTCTCAACCAGTTCAGACGGTTGAGAGGTTTCAAAAATTTGTCAGACCCTTCCTCAAGGAGTAATAAATCCAACAAAACAAACCAAGTATAAAACCAACTTGAATGATCGAGAACCGATGTAAACAGCTAAAGACCCGAAATAATTGCTTCGCCGAATTAATCCAGCGATCCGATAATCCGCTTCAACTAGTTCAGCCGGCTGGAGAGAGGCTCTAAAATTTTCATAACCTTCCTCAAGGAGTCAGAAAACAAAAAAAACAAACCAAGTAGAAAACCAACTTCAATGACCGAGACTCGACACAAACGGCGCCAAAGACCCGAACTAATGCTTTCGTGAACTCGAATTCGTGAACCTACTAATCCGGTTTCCCAACCAGTTCATCCTGGCTAAGCAGAGGCTCTCAAAATTTTTAAGAACCCTCCTAAAATAGTCGTGAATCTAAAAACACTCCAGGATCGATTCTCAGCTCTGATGAGTGAGAACCAACCAAAACAAAGCAAACTACCCGAACTCCGTTCCCGCAAACCTAACCTAAATGAACTGACCGGGACTGGCTTCCAACCAGTCCATACCATTGAGAGTCTCAAAATTTGTCATAAACTTCCTAAAAGAGTCAGGAATCTAACAAGATAAACGATGATTGATTCTCAGCTGGATGAGTGAGAACCAACCAAACAAACCAAACTCCCAAACCGCCATTCCCGCAAACCTAACCTAATGAACCGACTAATCTGGCTTCCCAACCAGTTCACACTATTGAGAGGCTCTCAAAATTTGTCAAACTCCTTAAAAAGAGTCAGGAATCTAACAAGATAGCTGGTGATTGATTCTCAGCTCGGATGAGGAGAACCAACCAAAACAAACCAAACTCCCCAAACCCGCCATTCCTTAACCTAACCCACGAACCGACTAATCTTGGTTTCCCAACCAGTCCATACCATTGAGAGAGGCTCTCAAAATTTTCAAAAACTTCCTAAAAGAGTCAGGAATCTAAAAAATAAATCCGTGATCGATTCTCAAATGGATGAGTGAGAACCAACCAAAATAAACCAAACTACCCAAACTACCCAAAGAACATCAATTAACCGGCTCAAATGGCTGGAGTGAGAAACCTCAAATTTGATCAGAATGTCTATTAAAGAATATAGTGGAGCACAGGGTATATATCTTACCTCTTCCACAAAGCGCAGAAAGAAACCAAGCTAAGCATCGAAGACGACCAAGAACGTATGCTTGAGCCCTGAAAATGTCCCTCCAAAGGTCCTTCCACTTGTCTTTTCTCCCTTTATATCGATTCCCACCTTGCATATGAACTCACCTGGTGTTTTCCACCTTCAAGCTTTTGGGAAAGGCCCCAATCGGGCCTTGGAAACAAATTTTCCCATTAACCTCTCCTTATTTTTCCATGCAAGCCGACCCTTAAGATTTCAATTTTGCTTCACTCAACAAGTATCCACATGGATTCATGGTGGGCTGAATGTAACTTAATCCAAGGCCCAAAATGACTCATTACTGCCTTATGGTCGAGCTTGAGCTTATGGGCCCGATCCATATAAGATTTGGGCTCCAAAATCACAAAAAACAGTGCTCCACACAAGCTAGCCCGACTAACCGGTTGAACCAGCTGCCAACCAGTCCATCCGGTTGAGGAAAATTATGAAATTTTGATATAATGTTTCCTGAAGAATAAGGAGACCAACAAAAAAAACGGTGCACCATTCCAAGTCCGGATGAGGGAGATATGATCGAAACAAGGAGGAGTGCTCACCAAAATCACCTTAAAAACAAAGGTTGTATACGTATCACTGATGAACCAGTCAAACCATTGGTCAACGGTTGACAAAAATTATGAAATTTTAACAAAACTCCTTGGCAAATAAGGAACTAAAACAAACAGTGAACAATTATGAGTTCGATAAGGAGATATGATCAAACAAGCCTCAAGTGCCCGAATTTGACATACTTAACAAACTTTGATCGAGTTGAACCCCGAGGGCCCCACTTTCTTCCTATAGCACGATGCCAACAACCAAAAAATAAGCCATGATGACACTTAAAGTGAACTACATATCGATTCAACGGGACACATACAAGCCCACCCGGTGCTCAGAGACAAGACTCAAACCTAAAAGGGCCCTAATGGTGTTATATGAGAACGATGTAAGTGTGACACCCATAGGATAAAATGCAAGTGTTTGAGGGCAAAATTCGAGGGTCTACAAATATGCCCCTCTCTTCGGGAGTGAATGAACGAGTGAATCGTGGGTGCTATGCTGATGCAAGAGTGAAATGAATTCTAGTGGAAGAACCAAGATGACTAACAATTTTGTCCCCTTACTTAAGATCGAAGACTACAGAAGAAAGTCATCCGACAAGGACTTAAAGAAAAACTAGGCACAATGCCTGCGAAGATAAGAGTGATCCGGCACAATACCGTAAAAGATAATGAAACCGGGCGATGCCGAAGGTAGGATCCGACAAGACGGGCGTAAAATCCGGTGAGTAACGTAAAGGTAGGATCCGAAAGGAAAATTTCAAATGGGGATCCGGGCGAAAATTTAAATGGTCCGGGCGAGCACGTAAAATATGGGATCTGGGCGAGTACTGGGAAGGTAACATCCAGGTGAGTACCGGAAAAGGTAAGATCCGTGCGAAAACGAATGCCGATCCGAGCGAGTACCGTAATGCGGATCCGGAAGCAGTACCAAATGTGGGATCCGGCGAGTAATTTAAATGTGGATCCGGCCAGTACTGTAAATGTGGGATCCGGCTAGTACCGAAGGTAACATCCGGTGAGTACTCGTAAAAGGTAAAGATCCAAAGTAGTAATCGAAATGTGGATCTGGGCGCAGTACTGTAAATGTGGATCCAAGAGTACTTAAATGTGGGATCCGGGCGAGCACGGGAAGGCACATCCGTGAGTATTTAAAGGTAGATCCGAAAGCAAGCATCGGAGAAAACTGGGTGAGTACTGAAGGTAAAATTCGGGAGAGTACCTAAAGGTGGATCCGGCGAAAACGGAAGGTAGAATCGTGAGTACCGAAGGAAAATTCTGGGCAGTACCGGAAAAGTGGCGGATCCGTGAGTATAATCGAAAGGTGGATCCGAGAGAGTATCTGAGAAGGTAAAATCCCGGTGAGTACCGAAGGGAAAATTCGAGAGTATCGAAAATGAGAAACCAGCGAGTATTGAAAGGTAGAATCCGCGAGTACGAAAGGGTAGAATCATGAGTACCAGCGGAGAATTCTGGGCTTAGTACCGGAAAGGTGGGATCCGTGAGAGTGCCGAAAGGTGAAAATCAGAGTACCAGAGAAGTGCCCGGATGAGCACCGGAGAAGCAGATCGGAGAAGCGGGTAGAATCCAAGCGAGTAATCGGAGAACCATCGCATTAAAAAAAGGGATAGGGATGCCAAAACTAAGGCTCTGCACGAACTAAATCAACGGGATGACCTAAAACGAAACCTAGAGCATAATGGGAAACTTAGGATGTAACCGTTTTGAGATAATCGCCTTGATGACAAAAAAGCAGGCGCCCCAAAGGTGACGTCAGCGCCACAAATGATGCTTTGGTGAAACCAAGAACTTAATAACAAGACGAAATAAGGGGTATGTCTCTCAGAGGGACAATCTCACAAATGTGACCAAGGGTGAAAGAAAGGGTTATGCCCTCGGTCTAGTAACAATCATGTCAAAATCTCATAACCCGCATGCGGTCAAAGTCAGAGAGCTGAAAACATCACAATCACTCATTCGTGAAAAAAATCATCCATTTCATTCCATAAACCGATATAGGTATGCCCCAGCAGTACACTGATATGCAAGGTTTCACGAAAAAACTCTGAAATAAATTTCTGAAGAACCAATCGTCTGAACAAGCGAACAAGACAACATATGGGGTGCGCCAGTGTGCATGCCTATTGAGTTGACGAATATGAGCGAATCTTACCCTAGGCCCTTAGAAACACTGTGTTGTACGAAGAAACCTTGCAGGCATGTAGAGCATACTCAAACTTGACGCCAAACATCTCTGTGTGAAATGGGTCGCCAAAGGTATACGGGTACTTGAGCCTCGAAGCCAACACGAAAAGACGGGAGATATACCCCCAAGCAGAATGTGTCAAAGATTGTTAACGTGGGCCATCCATGAACTCCGACTCTATATCATCTATATCCGATCATGGACTCGAGGCAAGCAAACTGCAAATGGAGAAGCAATATGACCTCGATACTTCCTAAGAATGTAGACATGTCGACATCCCGTACTGACCTGGCAGAGAACCGGTCCAAGATAAAATGCTTCAAGCAAACACGAGATCTCATGGTCTCTGAAGGGTGGTCTTAATGACTGTGAACCGTAATGTAGCCAGAAAGGTGAATGACATGATGGGAAACAAAGGCCCAAATACCCAATAAATACTGCCAAACCCTTGTACGCGCAATGTCAAATATCAAAGGATCATGTGAGCAAGGTGACTCAACCAACATCCGAATGACAAGTGAAGTGCACCAAAGGACATGTCGCTTAAGAAGTGAGACGAAGGATCAATACATGTTAAGATTGAAAGTGATAAGAAAACTCGATGAATGATAAAGAAAAAAAGGAAGAAACAAGTCGATACAAATGTGGCAATGTGTGACAACGACGAACAACTCGTCCCAAGAACGTCAAGTCAAAGTAAGTCACTATAAGATGGGAGTGGTGATGCAGGTAATGATCCAGGGACCTAGTGCGAAGCAACCCAAACCTCATACCCAATGTGTTACCAAATCCATGGAGAGATCGCACAATGCTTTCACTAACCTCGTGAGGAATAATAAATCTCTCAAACCTAAATGAAAAGAATCTAATATCAAACAAACACACTTTTTTTTTTTTTTTTTTTTGTTTTTTTTTTTTTTGCGCGAACCTTCAAAGTAGGCCTTCCACGCCATACTAACACAATCCAACCGAATCCTCAAACCTCTAAGCCCAAATGGTCCCTCAACCTAAGAATCCCATCAAAACCTATAGGCGGAATGAAGGCGTGACAAACCTCACTGGTAGCTCACGAGAGCATGTCAACATCATATAACAAAAGAGATGTAAAAGGAAACAATAGAGATATAGAAACTAGACTCAAAGATAGATGGTAAGGAAGATGCAAAATGGAGAAGAAAAGAAACAAGCAATGATGAGAAAGAACAAACAAAGAATGTCACAATGCTCATAATGCTCACATATCCAAATAATAAATGAAAAGCTTACGTGCAGTCCCCCAACCCAGTTAGAAAAAAGGGCGTAAGGCTGAATGGTTAATAGCCATAATAAAACCGCTGTGAGGCTCAAAGGCTATTAGGGCAATAGGATACATCAATGTATAGGTGTGTAATAGGAATATGGCTTACTCAAAGTGATGGCCACCCATCCTCTAACCATGATCTCAAGCTTAAAACCTCTTCAAATGACTCCACATCGATCGGCCTGAACCGATTGCCTAAGTCTGTCAACCAGTCGCCCTCTCGAGTCGATTCGATGACATAAGGCCCGCTCCTTGTCTAACCTACCTCTAGGGTCGTTGGATCAACCCAGGACCTTCAAGACTAGGTTGTCGCCTTTTGAAACATCCTAGGCTCTCGACCTCTTTCTAAACGCACGAGTCATTTTCCCCTCCTCGACAGTTCGAACATGATCCGTCGCCTCAATCCCTTCCTTCTCATCCAAAAGGTCGAGTCGACAACGGGATCGAACCCACCGGGCCTCGTATATCTGATGCTCTAATGCTACTCTTAAGGATCCTATTTCAATTTCAACAGCAAGATCAGCTTCCATGCCATATACCAAAGAATAGGTGTAGACCCAAGAGAAGTGCACGAAAGATGTACGATAAGCCCACAATGCGAAAGGGAGCTCCACCAATCCCTAGAAGTTCAACCATCTTTTCTCAAAATCCTCTGATATTCTTATTTTGCGCCAACCGCCCCATTAGTCTGCGTGGCTTATATGCATGATCGATGATGTTGAATACCATACTAACCAATGTATCCACTTCGCCTCGAAATGCGCCATCTATCTCGAGATAAACTACGAGGACCCCAATATTCGTAGATAATGTGCGACTGATGAATGGCCACCGTCGTTGTCAATCCAGCATAAGAAGTAGCTTCCACCCACTTAGTGAAATAATCAATAGCCACCAGATGTACTCATGTCCACTAGAAGAAGACGGGGTGAGATCTTCCCACAATATCAATACTCCCATACCGAAACGGCCAAGGATGTAAGTGCATGCAACTCGAAGGTGGCACGTATCAAGTCTCCGCGGCATTTGACACTCGAGACATCTCCAGACTAACCGGCAACACCCATCTCCATAGTCAACCAAAAGTAACTACCCTCATGATCTTACGCGCTAGCATGTGTGGCAAAATAAAGGTGTGATCGAACTATGTCAAGGCCGGCATGTCCTCATACAACCATGCAAACACATCCAAGTATGACCTGAGCAGGTCAATCAATTTACTCTTCTCATCGAGAGATAGGGAAGAGCCAATCCTAATCTTCTTCTATTGATCTCGTACACCAAAATCTATCAACTCGTACATCGTAAATGAGTGTAACTTTCCCGCCCTCCTCAGATCATACTAGATTCTCGACACCATCTAGTGGGTCATTTGTACTCTATATCATTAACATCGTATACATGTGCTGCCGCTGGTTCGGAGGTGCAATCAAAGGAAAATGTCGCGACACAAGCTTAATACTGAAAATACCATGTCATTATTACCATCAAATGTCATCAGTGCTGGTGACAAACCCAACATAGTTGTCAAAAGAAAGAGGTGGGTCCACAAAGAGCCCGACGCTCCCCTCAACAAAAACAAGATCATGAGTAATATCGCGAGCAACAAGCCCATCATCAAACTCGCATAGAAATTCCAAACACATCAAAAGAGAATCGGGCCCGTGGGCGGAAACATCCGCACGCGGCCGCCGATCATGTCCATCGCTGGCCAATGCAAGCGCCATAAAGTGTCACAAAGATCAAAATCAATCATAGAAACTCCAAACATGTCAAAAGTAGAATGGAGACTCGGGTCAGATCACTTTAAACGCCGTGCGTCGATCATTATGTCCATCTCGTCCATAGGTATCAGAAGAGTCGCTCCATCGCCATCCCCCAACCATAGGTGATAATAGTCGTGATCTCCTCGTGAGCACATGGAAAAACACTCGCTCTATCCTAAGTGATGGGGTGAACCGCCACTACTTTCGAGTGGCTTCGGGTGGTCTCGTAATTCAAACAAACTGGCCCTGCATGCCGACGCCCCACCACAGCCATCTTTGAAACATAACAACCTCCGTGCGTGGTGCGTACTGATCCTCCGTAAAATAGTCAACCAACTGAAAAGTGTATGGGCGAAGGGGATAATCGAATGGAACGCCAGACATGTGAGCTCTCACTCTCTCTCTACGCAGTCGTGCCATGTGTCGCGCATTGATGAATACACATTGGAGTGATAATTATAGTAGAATTTAGCACATCTAAGTCACAATTTACCCACATTTGGCATTAGAATAGGTACTTCTAATTTCTTCTATGTTTTTAGACTCCCAGGCAGGCCTTTCGTGTTTAAAACGTAAATGCACAAGGATGTATGCCCGGAAGCCAATATGAAGTTAATCGTGATGTGGGTGAACAATTTGACTAAGTCTCTGAACTCCAAAGAAAGCAAGGAAAGCACCGCGGGACATATTGTACCAAGACAACTTCTGCTTGAAAGGCAAGGACATATTGTACCTCAGACAACCCAAACTTCCAGACTCGGCATAACTTGCTTGAAAATCAACACAGGAATTGACTCAGTACAACTCTAAACATGTACCGGTACAACTGCATGAAAATTGAGGGATTTGTCCAAGAACTCGATATGTACGTGAGGGCACTCTTGTCAACGAACCAAAAATGGGAATATCACATTGGAGGGGGGTATAAAAGCAAGAGGACATAAGCAAAAGGGAGTTTTCGACTTCCAGGTTTTAGGTTTTGGAAAGGAGAAGAGTTTTCTCCATTTTGAGTGGGAACTTGTAGATCCGCATTTAAGATTTCTTTTTCTATCGAAGTTTTAGATTCAAGCGTTTGTAATCTTTCACAGAAATACTTATCTTGCTTTAAACTTAATATCTCTTATTCATCCTTCTCGCTTTACAAGTGAATTCCGATTTCCAAAAGGTACCGTTTTTATGATTAATCACTCTTAATTATAATTGTTTTTATAAGTTTATGGAGTTCTAAACTCCCTACCGTTGAATCCACTCTGGGAAACCTCACCCCGACTAAGGTATAGTCCCTCAATTCCTCTTTAATCTTCACGATCAATATTAATTACTTGTGCGTAAGAGTTGTAAATCCTTAGTTAAGATATTCTTGACAACGTGTTAACTAGATATCCTCTGCACACGTTTGTGCTTGGATCACAACAAGCTAAGGTTCGTATTAATCGAGAACAAGTGTTTAGTATTACTCGATCATCTATTTTCCCAAGAGCATTTAAAGATAAATCCTCCATCAAAGACCGTTTATCAATGGTTCCTAGATGAGCTTATAAAATAAGAGGTGGACTGCATGATCGTGGAGGAACCCTAAAAATCGCAGATCAATTGTCTTTTACTTTAAAACATTCAAACCAATCAACCATTCACCAACCAACACAACCTACAATTCTCTTTAAATCATAAATTTTTATCGAGAATAAATTTTCTATTGGTCGATGAAATTGGGATCACTCCTTGTGGAGATGACCTCAGGATTCCCACAAGATACAATGCTAGACAACTCAGAATTCTACGCTTTGGGAATAGAATTCGCATACGAATAAGGACTACATTTTTGGCGCCACGGAGTGGCGACTAACCAAGTTGATCCGAAGAGAAGCTAGAGGTACTTGCAATTGCATCAGCAAACTGCACGTTTCTCCATTTTTTTTTTTTTTGTTTTGTTTTGTTTTAGCTGGAAATCTCAAGGGTATTTCTCGGACGGATGTAGTGTAGTATGTCGGGCTGGGGTTCGCAACGAGCAGCGCCGTCAGTAAGAATGGGGCTGCCTCCTGAAATTCTCGAGAAATCATAATAGTCAATCATTCCCAAGATAACATTATACCTCAAATGGATCACCCGTAATCAAGAACCTCTCGCTTAACGAACATACTCAAAGGATTCCCGTTAACCCACAAGTGACTCACGAACCTTCACAACTAATTTTAGTAGAAACTACACTCCCGCAGCACCAGAGGAGGGGGAATGTTAACTTCCAACAAAATCAATATAGAGGTCTCCCGTCTTACCTAATGTGGAAAGAACCCTTAGAGAAACTTACAACCTCAAAGGATTACAACCAATTTTTTGCATTCATCTTCCTCGAAGAGGCCACTCAATTCTAACAAGTCGAAATGATCCGGTCTCTTACTTGTATATCAAGGGTTCGACCGAGAACCCTTACTCATTCATGAGAGATTTTAAGATGTTTCATAGCAGCATTTCTTTCATCGGGCTCACCCCTCCACATAACTGCCTAGTTTTATTTCCTTTGCTTTGAAAGGAGAAGGCTAAAATTTGGTTTCATTCCTCGCGCCTAATTCAATCTTTATTGGAAACACGCGAATGAATTCCTCAATGTTTTTCCCTCCTCGCATCGTACTCAATGCCCTCATGCGAGCAATCCAAAACTTTTCGAAAAGCCGTGTGAACCTTCGCAAATCAGATGGGAAAGATATAAGGATCTCCTCCATGCTATCCCTCACCATGGATTGATGTGACAAATATGCATATTTCTCATCAAGGATTATCCTAATAATAAAACAAGACATCCAGATGATGTGTGCAAAGAATTCTATGAAAAAGAGTGCTAGGAAGCAATCCAACTCTTTGACACTATAGCGTAGAATGCTCGAACTTGGGAGACTAACACCCCATAGACATCGCTTAAAGTGCATAAAGACATCATAATCCATCACCTAAGAGAGAATGATGAGTCAAGAAGCCAAAATTGCCAATTTAACAAGGAAATTATTAGGAGGCCATAGAGATGAAAAAGGTGAACGAGGTAACTAGTGTGCCCCAATTACCCTCGCACCAAATGGATTCTAGAGTAGAGGAGCCATGCATTATATGCGATGACCCTACACACGTAACCACAAATGCTCCAATCTTCCTCAAGTTAAGGGAGCCATTCAAATGGGAAAGCAAGCCAACGCCTTAACTACCACAAAGGAAACCTTCAATTCCCATACTCGAAACTTATAATCCCGGTGGCAAGCATCCTAATTTTAGCCGCAGAATGAGGATGCCCCGCATAACCTGCCAAACAACCAAGGCCCCCATTATCAAAACCAAGGTTTTCCCAATTCAATTCCTCCATTTCATAATCAAGGCCCCCAAGGATTTCAGGGAAACTCTAATCAAGGTCATCATCCACCGAACCAAGGGAATCAAAGCTCACAACCTTACCAACCTCCTCATAAGAGAAGTTCAGAGACATAGTAAATACGTCAGACAAACCCAATAATCCACAAACATAGAACTCCCAACTGCTTCATCACGAGATCTCGTGATAACCAAGTTAACCCTGTCCATAGGTAGCCTTCAACAAGAAAAGGAAAACTCCCATCTCAACCTACCATTCAAAATCCACAAGGGCAAAATAGTGTAGGAAGTTCGATCACCAGGGCATTTTAATATTTAAGGTCACACTACTCCTCGGGCGGTAAGGTAGTTGACAAAACCATTCCAACCAAGGAACCATCACAAGAGTCTCAAAGTGAACTGCTAGAGAAGATGGCATCGCACAAGCCTATGTCCCTAATACAAATGAATTTGATGATCACCCGAGGAAGACAAGTCCACCCATATCCCTCCAGCTCCATACCCACATAGATCGAGAGCACCAAAGAAAGTGAATAACCATGCTGAAATTTATGAGTTGTTCACAAGAACTGAACATTCCTCGTTAGATGCCATTAAGAAAACCTATCATATGCTAAATTTTTAAAGGATTTGTGCACGGTAAAAAGGAAGTTAGGTGTCAACAAGGAGGCCTCTACGATCGAGCAATCTACCTCACTAATTCTAACAATCATTCTCCAAAAATACAAAGACTCGTGAAGTCCTACTATTTCTATAGTAAGGGAAATTCAGTTAGGACATGCTTTAGTGGACTTAGGGGCAAGTGTTAACTGCTGCCTCATCAAGATATGTGGACCTAGGCTTGGAGACCAGAGCTAACCAATATCACCCTCCACCGTCGACCGTAGTGCAAAAAATTCCTAGGGAATGCGAAGGGATGTTTCGGTACAAGTGGACAAATTTTACTTCCATGTGGATTTTGTTGTGCTTGACACTAACCTGTGGCGAACTGGGCTAACTCGCCTGGGCAGAATTTTTGGTCGACCATTCTCGCAACCGCTAATGCCATTATACATTGTAGAGGCCCACATTCATCGCTTTGGTAACATGACCTATAATCAATATTTTCAATGTTATTAAAGGAATGGGAGATGAAGAAGATATTTGTGAAATTAACATGGTTGGATTCCGTGGGTACAAAAATAGCCCGATAATGTAATTTCATACGATGATCCTTCTTAAGTCATGTTTCATAGCCCGAGTCGGGAAGGAGGAAGTGACCACATCGAGTCGAGTTTCAAGACTTTAATCGAGCATAAAGATGTATCGAAGTTAATGGTGACACTCTAAAATTTAACCTTTACAATTAAATGAGTGATATATCGCTTTCTCGATGGAAAGCACCTGCTCGAATCTAAAACCTTACCAACACATCTCAAATATGCATTCTTAGGGGAGGAGGACACTTTTCCAGTAATCATATCTTCATCCTTAGACTTGACTCAAGAAACTCAACTTTTGGAAATATTGAAAACCCACAAGATCAAGAGCCGACAATTGCGTATATTAAGGGAATTAGTCCTCAGACTTCGCACACATAGAATTCACTAAGAGGATGTTAAACCTTCTAGGCAACCATGTAGACGACAACCTAATAATGAAAGAAGTGGTGAAGAAGGAAGTTTTAAAACTCTTGATAGGGTTATCTACCCTATTGCGATAGCAAGTGGGTTAGTCCAACACAGGTTCCTAAGAAGTCCGAGTCACAAGAGTCGCCAATGAAATAATGAGCTCATTCCTACTCAGGTCACCTCGTGATGGAGGGTGTGCATAGATTATAGGAAACTTAATGCGGGTACTAGGAAATACCATTTTCCTCTTCCGTTTATGGATCAGATGTTAGAGAGAGTTGCAAGGCATGAATTCTATTGTTACTCAGGGTACAATCAAATTGAGATACAAAGATCAAGAAAACTACGCTCACTAGCTCTCGTACCTTCGCCTTTAGGAAAATGCCTTTTTTGGATCAGGCAATGCAATCGAACTTTCCAACGATGCATGATGGGAATCTTCGACATGATAGAAATCATATTGAGATCTTCATGGATGATTTCTGTACTTTTAGTATCTATCTTCAGAACTGCTAGAATTTAATGAAGTTTTGGAGAGGTGTCAAGAGAAAAATTTTGTGTTGGGAATTGGGGAAAATGTCATTTCATGGTAACACAAGGAATTGTCTTAGCCATATCAGAATGCAAGATGGAATCGAAGTTGATAAGGCCAAAGTTGAACTGATTTCCAACCTCCCTACTCCTAAGTGTGTTAGAGACATAAGGTCATTCCTGGGCCATGCTGGTTTTTATAGAAGGTTTATAAAAGATTTTAGTGCTATATCCCGGCCCTTATGTACTTTGCTTGCCAAGGATGTCCCTTTCACATGGTCACAAGCTTGTGACACTGCTTTCACTAAGCTCAAAAACATGCTAGTGTCACCACCAATCATGCGGTCCCCAAATTGGGACCTTCCATTTGAGATCACGTGGCGACGCTAGTGATTATGCCATAATGTGGTTAGATAGAGGGAAGACAAAAAGGCTTTGTCATTTACTATGCCAAGAAGACACTAGACTCGTGATTAAAGCCAACCACACAACCACGTAAAAGGAGTTTCTAGTCGTTGTCTGGCTTCTAGAAAATTTGTGTCATATATCACCGCTCCCCGTAACCATCTTTACGCATCATGCAAATTAAGTACTTCGCTTTAAGCAGGATACGAAACCAAGGTTAACTAGGTGGATTTAACTATGTCAAGAATTCAATTTGACCATTAAAGATAAAAAGGGGGTTAAGAACGTGGTCGCTGACCATTTATCTCGATTAGTTCCAGCTTCCAACTTTCATGGCATACCCATAGGTGATAGTTTTCCGGATGAGCAACTCTTTGCTCTTGTTGATTGCCCGTGGTATGCTGACATTGTGAACTACCTAGTAACTGGCCAGATTCCAGCTCAATGGGCTTCTCAACAAAAGAGAAAATTTTTGGCAGATATTAAGAAATACTATTTTGATGATCCTTATCTATTTAAATACTGTCCAGATCAAATAATGAGAAGATGTGTGCCTAATGATGAGCCATTAGGATTTTAACTTTTGCCATTCTAAGCCTGCGGAGGACATTTTCCGCTTCGAAAAATCCAGACAAGATTTTGCAAGCCGTTTTATTGCCCACCTTATTTAAGGATTGCTTGGAGCCAAACTTCAGGCTCACGCCAAAGAACTAGGAGTGGTCATAAAATCAAACATGATGCCTTCTACCCCATTTTTAATTATTGAAATTTTTATTGTTGATATAGATTTCATGGGCCTTTTCCCCTTCTCTTGTGGGTATCTCTACATTTTATTATCCGTTGACTACGTGTCTGCGGGCTCGAGGTACCTAACGTGAGATCCAATGACCATAAGCAAGGTCATTTTAAAGTTTATAAAGGAACATATTTTTTCTCGTTTTGGAACCTCCTCGTGCAATCATTAGTGATGGTGGACTCCACTTTTGCAATCGATATTTTGAAAATCTATTAAAATATGTGAGTCACCCATAAGGTATCAATCTGCCAGCCACCCACAGCATCAATGGGTCAAGCTGAACTAGCTAATAGGGAGATAAAACATATTTTAGAAAAGACGGTTGCCCCGAATCGAAAGATTGGTCTCTCCGTCTTACCGATGCTCTTCGCTCACCGTGATCGCCTTTAAAACTCCGTTTCGTATGTCTCCCCTATAGGCTAGTTTATGGAAAGGCTTGCCATTTTCCAAGAGAGATGGAACACCAAGCATCGGGCTATTCGAACTTTTTAATTTAATCTAACTCGCTGTGTAAGCATTTATCAGAATTCAAATGAACTTGAAGAATCATGAGAGAGTCAGAGAAAGCTCTCGAATTTACAAGAAGCTTACTCGTTATTCCATGACAATCTATTGCCCTGAAAAACTTTCGAACCCAATAAGAAAGTACGCTATACAGCCCCGACAGATTCTTCCCGAGAAAGCTCCGTCATTGATCGGGCTAATTCATCAAGCATGTGGGTTTATCCATACGGCCGTGAGATTGAAAACCGACAACAAAACTCCTTCATGAATGGCCAACGCCTCAAACCATTCCTCGAGCATTTCCTCACGAGCATACCGCGGACTGCAGACCGCTTACCAAAACTCTCCTTCCAAGTAACCTCATTCTCCACTTGTCAGATATAGTTTTGATTTATTTTTGTTCTTGCTTTCTATTTTTATTGTTTTTACCAATTGCTTTTTCAATAAATAGAAATAAAAATCGTGGGGCTCTTTGTTTCTCTACGCCTCCAAACTGCTGTGGGAGCACCCTTAGTTTCTATGCATCGAGGACAATGATTGTTTCAGGGGGTAGGTGTTCACCGCTGAACGTAATCACGTCGTTATATGTCTGGGCACAAATTCTCAAATTTTGCTTCTTTCGAGCATTGTTTCACTCGCACTGCATACCGCTTGATCTCATACACTTTCACATCATCTTATCGCATGTACATCTTAAATGCACACACAACAAGCTTTGTGTTCTTTCTCGGATCGTCTCCCTGCATTCTACCTACCTTATCGTCACACAAACTACGCACTTATGGTCAAAATTTCCTCCGATCATGCCCTAAGTATTGCTTCCATTTGTGCATCAATTTAATGGGTCATGTTAACTTCATGCATCATAGTTCTATGGAACATCTTGCATAATTGGAAAATGATTAGAGGCCATTATTTCTTTGCATACCGCGGCTTTCAGATATCTCCTCCTCGCACCCATTTTGAGCTTAAAGTTGCTGTCAATTCGAAAGCCTTAGAGCCTCCTAGTCTGCGTGGAATAACTCGTAAACCTTATGGAAGATTGCGTACTTAAAGAAGAAATTCCAATGACCAAGTCTACGAATACGCTTAGTCAGTGGAATCTCGAACAAGTAGAAAAGGGAACATGCAAATAAACCCGGATGAAAGGCACTGAAATGTCAAATTATACATCAACCCCACCGCTTAAAAATAAAAATAAAAATAAATAAATAAATAAATCGCTTGAGAATTGTACCTATGACAATCCTAACATGTACCGGCACAACTTGCAAAAACAGTACATGGTTGAAACTGCAATAACTTAAACATGTACCCAGACAACTTATTCAAAAAGTGAAAGAAGTACGGTTGTACCAGACAACTTAAACATGTAACGTACTAATCGCCGGAATTGGGCAGAAGGGCTTTAAACCAAAACCGCGCCTCTTTCATTTTCCATATGCTTTTTGCCATTCCATTAAAGTGAGCCTCAGTCAGTTATTTCCTCTCATAAGCATTCCCAAGATCAGTTGCTCTGCCAAAGTTTCTGATTTCCAGTTCTGGATTGTTTGTCTGCAATCAGTGTTTTAAGTGGTAAGCCCTACAACTTTTTTACTAGCATTGTTGATCTTCTCTCGGCTATACATGGATTTGTTTACATGGACGGCTGATATTATTCTCGATTGTTGTCAGGAGTGTCTCGCGACGTATGGGCAAGTGAGATCGCATCCGATGTGCAATGGCCAGCCTGGGCAAGGTCGTCGAGACGGTGTTTTTGGGAATATGATGATTTATATCTCGGGCCATCCGGGTCAGTATTGCTATCATTGCCATTTCCATGGCACGCCTAAGAATAGGGAAAGGAAAGGCATCTAGTTCCTCTCTATGGAACAAGCTGTGAAGAAGCGAAAATCTGATGCCTCCCAGCCGGTCAAGAAGGGGAAGGGAAAACGAATTGTATCCTCTTCGGAAAGTGAGGAATTATCTGACAGTGATGATGAAGAGATAGAGGCTATGTTTGCTGAGGATTCTGAGGGAGAGCACGAAAATGGACCTCGGCCAATGGAAAATAGGGGTTTCCGACTCATGAGAGGGTGTTAATTTGGAAACATTTTTATATTCTCATCCCATCGTGGGATTATCCAGAATGTAATATGCACTGCACACACCGAGGTTCGCTGGATACTCTTACCTCGCAGTTCGGAGTTCTACAACCAACTTGAAGGAAAATCACGGTTGAAACCGTATTGGAGACTTCTGACGGGAAAGCTATCGCGGTCACTCCCGACTCGATAGCACATGCCTACACTATATTCGCCCGACGCTTGACCACCATATCCACTGTGGCTACATTCACTCGATGCCCGCTTGTTCCGGGAGGCCATGTGCACCCGCCCGTGCCCAAGGAGTGGATTTAGAAAAAAGAATTCGCTCTCCCCGAAAGCTCAAACCGTACCCGATGAACAAGATCATTCAATAGATTATATAAGGGTAATGAAAGTCCCCAACAAGAATGATTATTCATTTGGTATCGAGGTTATGACTGAAGCCGATTGACTATGCATTAGTCATATGGTGCGAATGAGGATTTCTTGCAATATTCATGAGCGTTTCAAGATATCTCCATTCCCTTCACTCTTGTGACTAGTATCATGGAAGAAGCGGATGAGGGGAAACTGCTAAAGAACGCAGGGTGTTACTCTGTGGCCTGTGGGCTCGATCACAAATAAGACCGAGGCCAAGAGCAAGGCAAAGATCCACTAGACCTAGCCCCCTCTCAAACTCGCTGCCTTTAGTACTCCCTAGACCACTTTCATCCACACTCAAAGACTATTCGAGCACACGCTCAAGAGGATGGAGCCATGGATCAAGGGGTGGTTCAAGCGCATTCTCTGTAGCTGTATAACTGATCGACATCTCTCCAGCTTGAGAGCCACATTTTTCAAAGGGAGAGCAATGACGGCGATGCTACTCCGTGAGTTGTATGGAGTATCTGCATAATTAGATGATCGTGTGGACGAGACATTCTCTTCCTCGATGAGGATGAGGACGACGATGCATAGTTGTGTTAGGCCAGACTAGGTGGTGTTGGCAATCGGGCAGTAGACTCCAGCTACAAGCTATGCCAACACCCGCTTTTGATCTTTTTACCTTTTTTTTTTTCGCTTAGCCCACTGGCCATTACAAACTTTAAGACCTCTTTGATTCTATTTACGTTGTCGTTTCTGACATTATGCATGATGGTATATTGTCATGTTATATGATTGTTTACCTTATATCGATCACTACGCTCACTCGCTTGCATGACTACCTACATTTCTTAAAATTCATAATCCTTATTTGAATAACCAATTTCAGGTTAGCCCGTTATAATGTTCATTGTGTAAGAAATGTGGGTTGGTCTAAATGAGTCATGATGGTATACTAAAGTGGGTGAAATGTTATATTCCATAATTGCTATTTTGAGATTCTCGCAAAGCTTGATCGCATTCTAGCGCCTTGTCGAGATTCATACCTAGTGAGTAGTTCGATCTAAGTAAATCTTGCTGTGGACTAGCAAGATGTCGGGGGTGTGATGAATACACATTGGAGTGATAACAGAATTTAGCACATCTAAGTCACAATTTACCCACATTTGGCATAAGAATAGGTACTTCTAATTTCTTCTATGTTTTTAGACTCTCCAGGCGTGTCTTTTCTGTGTGGTTAAAACGTGAATGCACAAGGATGTCTCGAAGCCAATACGGGGCACCGTGGATGTGGGTGAACAATTGACTAAGTCTCGAACTCCAAAGAAAGGAAAGCACCAAGGGACATATTGTACCTAAGAGCACCCAAACTTGTAATCGTACAACTTGCTTGAAAATCATCGAAATTGCACGGTGACAACTTAAACATATACCTGGGCATAACCGCATGGAAATTGCGGGATTTGTCCAAGAACTCGATCCGTACGCGAGGGCACTCTTGTCAACGAACCAAAATGGGAAAATCACATTGGAGGGGGATATAAAAGGAAGAGGACATAAGTAAAAGGGAGTTTTTGACTTCTAGGTTTTAGGTTTTGAAAGGAGTAAGAGTTTTCTCCATTTTGAAGGAATCAGTAGATCCGTGATTTAAGATTTTTCTATTGGCTTTAGATTCAAGCGCTTGAAAATCTTTCGCCATAAATACTTATCTTGCTTAAATCCTAATATCTCTTATTCATCCTTCTCGCTTACAAGTGAATTCCCGATTTCAAAGGTACTGCTTTTTATGATTAATCGTTTTAATTATAATTGTTTTTATAAGTTTTATGGAGTTCTAAAACCCTTACTGAATCCACGGGGAAACTCACTGACTCAAGGATAGTCCTCAATTCCTCTTTAATCTTCAATGGATTGTGTAATATTATCATTTATGCAGAAGAGTTGTAAATCCTTAGTCTAGCATATTCTTTCGATTAACGTGTTAACGATATCCTCAGACACGTCAGGCTTGATCATGAATGCAAGCTAAGGGTTCAGACATTAACCGAGAACAAATGTTTATATTGCTCATCATCTTTATTTTCCCAAGAGCATTTAAAGATAAATCCTCCATCAAAGACCGCGATCAATGGTCTTAGATGAGTTTATAAAATAAGAGGGACTTACATGATCGGGAGGAGGGAACCTCAAAATCCCAAGAATTGTCTTTTATTTTAAACATTCAAACCAATCAACCATTCGGCCAACCAACACAACCTTACAATTCTTTTAAATCATACCTTATTGAGAATAGTCATTGGTCGTGATGAAATTAGACCACTTCGTAGATGACTGCGGATTCTCACAAGATTACAATGCTGACAACCTGTAATTCCTACGCTTGGGGAATAGAATTCGCATACGAATAAGGACGTAAGCACTATCATCCGTTGGGATGTAACCCAACCCATAAGATATGTCATGATCAACTGTAATAGTAAACTCGCGCGGCCCCTGCTGGCGGCGACCCAATCCCAAACTAGGCATATAAGACATGCCTCTCATCATGCTAAGCACCAAAGTGCTACTGTACTGGTCGAATGACATGGGTACCATGTCCCTGCGGTCATCCTCTAGGCTAACAACCTGAACTTCATCGAATGTAAACCCGGTCAAATGTAGGTCATCCTCATCAGGCACCAGAGCACCGGTTCAGAGAAGTACACATCTCATCGACTGTATCGATAATGTGTACCTTTCCGATGAAGGGAAGATGGTATACCACCCGCCTCATGAATCCAAGGGCGACCAAGAAGCAGGTTAAAGGATGATTGAATCCTCAAAACCTGAAAAGAGTATGGAGATATGACCGACCAATCGCGACATGTGCGCCGAGCGCACTCAAAAATGTCCTCTCGAGTCCCATCATAAGCTGATGATCCTGTGTGGCGGCCCAAAATTGGATGGTGAAAATCCTAAAGCAATGGCAAAGAACTGGACAAACGCTATATGAGTCATTTGTCCAAAATAAGACCTGATGGCACCCTTCGACTAACAAGCAACATCACGATCACGGATCTAACATGGCTTAACTTCGTGTGGTAAATCATTGTCGAATGTACACGAAGCCGTATCCGTCGTTAGAAAGTGGATCACTCTGGGGCGGTAGTAGTGTCAACCTAATCCGACTAAGAGCCCCGATCAACGATCTCTATGTGTGCTTCTGACAGGCCAATAAGCTCCAAATGGAACACGAGCCTGAGCCGCGCTATAAAAGTAGCTGGGTTAAAATTTCTATCATCTTCCCTAAATCTCATCTCAGCATCAATGCCAAGAAAAGGGTCATCAACGTGGGGGCCGGAAGCATCCTCCCACTCCTTGTAACAATCTGAACATCTCTATGTATTAGCCCATACTCTCCGGAATGTAATGAAAGGTGTCACGGGAGGAACATGTTAAGTATACCACGATATTGTCGCCCGTCGGGAACATCATCTAGAGTCAATCTAAATGGACTTGAGACCTGCTGACCCTGGGTGTATACACTAAACTCTGAGTTTGCATACAAACTGATTGGCTGAGGAGCCTCTCCATCCCATCCCAACATGAATATCTCATCTCCGACTAATCAAATGTGACACCCCTGGTGTGGGAGGTACAACTCTAGTGTCATGAGTGGGTAACGGGTCTGTAGTCACGGCAGGACGTCCTAAATCAACCAAACCTTGATCAATCAAGTCCTGAATAACGTGCTTCAAAGGCAAGACACCATCAGATCATGACCACCATGATAAGCACGCTGGAAGATTCACCCTCGAACCGGTGGGTAGGTCAGAGTGGTGGTCCGGGTGGTAGTGGAATAATCAAACTCTCTTCAACCAATCTTTTGAAATGTTCGCTGGCATCCCGAGTCAGGTAAATTGCCTAGCCTACTGACGGAGGTCAGGTTTCATACCGGCCGATGGTACTGCACAAGTGGCCTCTGAGGCGCCTCAGGTAGCATATACTCGGGCCGTGGTGGCGGATGGCAAAAGCAGCCCAACCAACCCGAAAGGAGTAGCTGGTCTCAGACGATCCCGCCCCACCATCCGGTGCGAGGTTTCGAGAACCGCTTCGAAACGAAGGGTGACGGGGACTCCGTGGTCCCGTCATGCCAATGGCACCAACATTCGATGATCTCGGGTCTCGACCCGGCTTCTTCCCTTGAGTCTCGAAGGAGAAGAGTCTACCCATATTCCTTCAGATATGCCCTCCTCAATGCCAGAGTGGCCTCGGAATCCAATGATCCAAAGTCCGGGTCCGTGGGAAGCCCATGAGATGCCTAGCAAAGTGAGGGTCAAGACTACGAGATAATCATGCCGACCATCACGCCCGAGGGTCTATCTATAATCAGGCATCTTCCTCCATCGGGATAAATGAAGTAATCGATCCGCCACCGAGGGCCTCCAACTCTCTTCGATACGCCCACTACAAGATTAAAAGAATACTGGCCTGATAAACTCATTCCAAATCGCCCCATGTCCCACGCCGAAGGGTCTAATGATAAACCAACGCCGAGCCAAGCACCACCTCGCCGACAGAGGAAAAGCATAATCATCTCGTGACTCATCCAATCTATGCCCACGCACAGCCCGTATAATCGCAAGTGAATACGCAAAGAATCTTGGTATCCTGTACTCTCTCAATGTCCGGCATGCGAAACTCAACTGGCAAGGCTGCCACTGGAAGGTCATCATATCCGTCCCAACCTATAACTCCATCAGAAACATGCAGAGACCTGATCCTCTGCTCAATCCTATCGATACGGGCCTGAGTGTCATCAATAATCGGTGCGGGGGTCACAACAGAATGTGGCATGGTCCCAGTCTGACCATGTAGAACAAAAGCTCCAACCTGCGGGGCTGATTGAACCAGTGGTGGTGGTGGAGGTGGAACTGTATAGTCCTGCTGTACAGTGGGTCCAGATAATGGTGGGGGTGGTGGAGGTGGAACTGTGTAGTCCTGCTGTACAGTGGGTCCAGATGATGGTGGTGGTGGTGGAGGTGGGGTAGAGTCATGCGGGGTGCTCCCCGAAATTGGCAATGGTTGGGCCTGATGCCCATCAATCCTCTGTCCCAGTCCCAATATAGCATCCCGGAGAGATGCCATGGTATCGGTAATCTCAAATTTAGCCGGTCGATGCGCGCATCGGGAGTCTATATCTCTATGATTTTGGTCTCGTCGAACCGACTGTGGATCTCGAATTTAACAAGTCTACCGATCCAATCCAAGCTCAGAACCCAGTCGCTCTTAATCAATAATAATCCCGAAGAAGTAAAGCAGGGCATGCCGCCTCCTCGTGACTATCAATCCGGAATCAACTAAAGATGCAACCCATAATGAAATCCTAAGGGAATGAGCCGACATGTGATGTTAGTATCTAATTCGACAAATGGCTCCACATGCGTGAGCAAGATTTGACATGGTAATACCTAGGGGTAAGATGGCTCGGCCAACAAAGGGAAGAGGCAAGTCCTAAAGGCTATATGACTGCACTCCACAAGGATACACAACCCGAGATCCTAATCACACCACCAACAATCATTGGTGACACACTCGCCACGCAAGTATCCATGAAATCTAGTGTATTATACAGTCTTCATTGCTCTGACATCCGGTCATTCCATAGTGCTCCATACATCGATATAGCTCCTTTATGCTAGACTCCTATTCAAACCCCTACTTGGTCGAAGGCAAACGCTTGGGAATGACTCCAAAAAACATAAGCAATCAATGAGGAATAATCGATCAAGACTAGTGATCTCAGAAGCAGTGATACACACGTGCCCCACAAACACAAACAAATCAAACAATCATGCAAGAGTGAGGGTGCAGTCATGGCAACTGGCCATGCGCAGCGAGCAAGCCTATCAACAGTATACACAAACTAACCATTTATGCCAATCGTAAAACATAGCTAGGTACCAAATCAACCATGGGCAAAGACGCTGAATCCAACATGTGAACACACAAGCACAAACAAACCATATGTATGCCACCAACCGAGTAAGTGATCATCACATTGTGTAGCCTAAGAGTCTATTGGTCAATGAACCATGTGCTCCAATATACACAACTCAAGTTCAAGCTTGATCCTCTTATGAAACCAGAGATTCTGGGTTCGATCCCCAGTGGAGTCGCCAATTTGTGGACCATTACCCGATCCACTGCCGCGATCAGCTTTTAAATGGAAGGAAAAAATGATTGATTTTTCGATTTTAGGAAAACTGGCTCCTCGAGGAGGACGCTTTTCTTGGAGTCGCCACTTACTTTGTTGTTATTTTATAAAGGAAAACCAAGTAAGAACAAAAACCCAATGACTCCAAAGATGGAAAAAGCGGTTCGCGGGGGAAAACTAGGATTTCTGGGTTCGGTCGATTACCTATCGGAAGGTACCGCCATATGAGGTAGCACCCCTCTAGGCCCTGAACTCTGGCCTCTACTAGTGAATCGGGTATGTAGAGCACATGGGTCAAGGTGATCGACAGCTTCTTAGGCTAAAACATACAACTTAGATCGCACTAACCACTGGTATCTAGCATGCTTAAAAAACACTCAAACCAAAAGGCAATGGCGCACTCCGTGGTCCCCTCGCCACTCGCTACATCAAAGGTTAGCCAACAAACATAGCAAGCATGCATGACACTCAAACACAAAAGCATCCATGTGAAATTCATTACCCAACATTAAAGCACATACCTGTGGTCCCTAGCCAAGCGCTATGATAAGAGGCTCACCATAAAGCTCAAATGCATCACAAATGCCGAATCCAAACACCATGTACGATATGAATACAAATACTCAACGACTAAGCATGTACCCGAGGTCCCTAAGCCATGTATAGCAGGAATAGATAGGGCAAATAATACATCATACATCATGCATTTGAAACCAAATATTGATCCTATACTAAAAGAAAGGAGCAGTTTAAAGGAGGTAAGTGGTTTGCTTACTTTAGCACACATTCCCTTTAAAATCCCACAAAACAAACCATACTCACAAATCCCACATTGCCCACTACCCCACTTTGTTCAAACCGAAACTGAACTCAGACCCTAAAGTCTCAGCTTGTTGTCTTATGGGGCAACTAAGAGCACACCAGTAATATATTCCTGGATCTAAACATGCTAAAATAGGGCTGCCCATGGAGCCGCCTTGCACAACCGGTTGAATCGGGTTTTCAAAAATCCAAACGATTGAGAAAAATTCTGAAACTTTATCAAAACATCCTTCAGACCAGGAATCTATTAAATAGACGGAGTGCAATTCCAACCCAATGACCAAAACCAATACAACAAAGCAGTACCTAAACCGATCCGGAAAACGAACCCAATGAACCGGCTGGTTCGGTTTCCCAACCAGTCCAGCTGGTTGAGAAAAGATTTCAAACTTTCAGAACCTTTCCTTAGAAAGTCAGAATTCAAAGATAAACGGAGTACAATTCGACCGAATGACCAAGAACCAACACAAACGGCTAAACTACCCAAACTACCATTCCAGCAACCGAATTCAATGAACTTACGAATCTGGTTCTCAACCAGTTCAGACGGTTGGAGAGAGGCTCTAAAATTTGTCAGACCCTTCCTCAAGGAGTAATAAATCCAAAAAAAACAAACCAAGTATAAAACCAACTCTGAATGACTGAGAACCGACACAAACAGCGCCAAAGACCCGAAATACTGTTTCAGCGAATTGAATTCAGTGAACCGACTAATCTGGTTTCCCAACCAGTTCAGCCGGTTGAGAGAGGCTCTAAAAATTTTTCATAACCTTCCTCAAGGAGTCAGAAAAAAACAAACCAAGTAGAAAACCAACCTCGACGACTGAGAACCGACACAAACGGCACCAAATCTAACTACTGTTTCAGCGAACTGAATTCAGTGAATCGGCTGATCTGGTTTCCCAACCAGTTCAGCCGTCATGGAGGCTCTAAAATTTTCAGAACCCTCCTAAAATAGTCAGGAATCTAAAACAAACGGTGATTGATTCTCAGCTCGACGAGTGAGAACCAACCAAACAAAGCAAACTACCCGAACCGCCGTTCCTGCAAACCTAACCTAAATGAACTGGACTGGATCTGGTTTCAACTGTCCATACCATTGAGAGAGGCTCAAAATTTGTCATAAACTTCCTAAAGAGTCAGGAATCTAACAAGATAACGATGATTGACTCAGCTCGATGAGGAGAACCAACCAAAACAAACGAAACCAAACTCCCAAACTGCCATTCCTGCAAACCCAACCTAATGAACCGACTAACTGGTTTCCAACCAGTCCATACCATTGAGGCTCATGTTTTGTCACAACCCTAAAAGAGTCAGGAATCTAACAAGATGGTGGCGATTGGATTCTCGCCTGGATGAGTGAGAACCAAACCAAACAAACCAAACTCCCCAAACTGCCATTCCTGCAAACCTAACCTAATGAATCGACTAATCTGCTTCAACCGTCCATACCATTGAGAGAGGCCTAAAATTTTCAGAAACTTCCTAAAAGAGTCAGGAATCTAACAAAATAAATCGGTGATCATTCTCAAATTTCTGATGAGTGAGAACCAACCAAAATAAACCAACCACCTAAACCCGCCCATTAAATCAAGGAATCGGCTCAAATGGTTGAGGAGAAACCCCAAATTTGATCGAATGTTCATTAAAGAATATAGTGGGAGCGGTGGTATATATCTTTACCTTTCCACAAAGCGCGTAAAAGAAAACCAAGCTAAGACGAAGACTTAATCAAACGGCGTTTGAGCCCTAAAAATGTCCCTCCAAAGGTCCCTTCCACTTTGATCTTTCTCCCTTTATATTGATTCCCACCAAAGATATGAACCTACCTGTGTTTTCTCCACTCGCTTTGGAAAGGCCCCAATCACTAAAACAAATTTTCCCATTAACTCTCTCCTGAGTTTTCCATGCAAGTCGAATCTCTTAAGATTTCACTGTTTCACTAACAAGTATCCACACATGGATTCATGGTGGGCGCATGTAACTTAATCCAAGGCCCAAATGGACCCACACACGCTTCATGGTCGAGCTTGAGCTTATGGGTCTGACCCATATACGATTTGGCTCCAAAATCACAAAAACAAATACCCACAAGCTAGTTCGACTAACCCATGAAGCAAATGCCAACCAATTCCATCCGGTTGAGGAAAATTATGAAATTTTTGATATAATGTTTCCTGAAGAATAAGGAGACCAAAAAATGGTGCACCATTCCAAGTCCGATGAGGGAGATATGATCTAAAACAAGGAGAGCGTCACCAAAATCACCTAGAAAAACCAAAGTTGTATACGATTGCCGATGAAACCAAACCGATTAGTCAAACGGGTTGACAAAAAATTACAAATTTTAACAAAACCTCCTTGGCAACAAGAATCCAACAAAACAAACAAAGGAACAATTCCGAAGCTTGGATAAGGGAGATATGATCAAACAAGCTCAAGTGCTCAATTTGACATACTCTAATAAACTTTGATTTGAGCTAAAACCTCGAGGGGCCCCACTTGCTTCCCATAGCACGATGCCAATAACTAAAAAATAAGCCATGATGACACTCTAAAAGTGGAACTACATACGCACCTCAACGTGGCCGCCATACAAGCCCACCCGAGGCTCGCAGAGACGATCAAACCTAAAAGGGCCCTAATGGTGTTATATGAGAACGAGACAGGTAAGTGCACACCCATAGGATAAATGCAAGTGTTGAGGGCAAAATTGAGGGTCTACAAAGACATTAAGGTTCCTAATACTATTCTACTAATCGCATTTTGTGCTAATTTTGTAGTTTTTTCTGCCATTTATGCCAAAAATTGTTGAGTTGATCCAAGCACAAAGAATTCAGTGAGGTCCGCATTGCATCAAAAGACCAAGGAAAGAAGAGCAGTAAATGAAAGGAAATTTGCTTCTGGGAAATTGCATCCCGCCGACACGATGCCTCTAAAGATTATTCATGAGTCTGTACCCACCGTCTTCCCATTTATCCGTTTTTGCTTTTTGACTCTTATGGTTTTCTTCCATTTTTGCCCCGATTGTAATAGATTTTGCAATGTTATTTTTGTAATTTTGTAAAGGGGGTTTGACTATAAAATTCTCAAAACTAGACACTGTTAGGGGACTGCTTAATTAATAAAGTTTTTTTTTTAGAGAAGCTAACAACTCTCCCGCGTTTTTCACTTTCTCTCCACTTTCTCTCATTTTCTCTCCCTTTCTCGGCTGCCAAACACCCTCCGAGGATGACAACTCAGAGGATGAGTGGCTAAAACCCTTTTTTTCCTTGGAGGAAGGCTATCAAGGGACTGGCACAACCGAGGTTTTTCCATGTTTTAATGCAGGTAGTTTTTTACCATTTATATTTCACGAACGTAGGCTTTAATCCCTTCATGCTTTGAATGATCAATATTTGATAAGCATTCGGGGTTCCTCGATGCTTATCGTTAGATCCATCGACACCCATTAGTTACCATCATGGGTTATTAAAGGCGATTCAAGGATATTTTTATTTTCCTAAATTTTAGGTTTGATCCCTCTCGATCAACAAGTAACGGCTAGTACTTGGTAAGCTTTAGGTTCATTGTATACTTATTGTTAGATACAAAGGACATTCATTAGTTATCATTTATTAGTCGTTGGAAAAAGGAGTCAAAGTGATGTTATTAACTCATTCGAGACCATCAATGGGAGGCAAATACCAATTTTTCAAAGATAGTTATTTAGGGTCAAGTAGCAAGGAATAGGAGAACTGGCTTGGGAGATGACTATATGTCATCCTCCTCAACGCGAGGAGCACTGAAAACTCCAGCCGCCCCAGACCCTGCCCCTGACCTAACACTACAAGGAATTCTATTTTACATTTTTTTACTTCATTTTTAATCCAAGAATGCTAACTCCCTGCTTTTACCAAACCCCAAATCCAAATTGAATTACCATTTTAGCCTTCACTGTAAATCATTTGTGAGAATAAAACTCATCCTTGTGTTCCCGACCCAGAGCCACTCACCGCAGCAGCTCGCTACGACGTAGGATTTAGATATAATCATGGTTGATTCCGATACACCCACTGCGGGCACGAATCACTTATGCCTGAACGGTTCTCATCCCAGAGTCAGAAAAGTGGTGAAGAAAGCCAACGTATGGCTTTTATAATTACTTTTGTAATTATTTTTTTAAAATAATTTGGAACAAATTATTTTTGGCATGTACTAATCTCTAAAGAGTCAGAATTAAACCCATATGGGACTATTTTAATATAAATCTTACATGTTTTTATATATGAATGTGAATAAATGATTCTAAGTGTTGTCAATTTTACTCATAAATGGACCCTAAGGTACCATTGTGTTATATCGGGTCTTGGATGGGTCATATGATTGTATATTATACAAGTTAGGTTTTGGATAGAGCTCCTCGTACAAAGGAGACTCTATCCTATTTTTGTTAAATTATGGATCTCTATAAATGAGACACAATGGTGTGGTATCGAGTTACACGATATCCACAGGCTTTCAGCGGGTTGATGGGTGACTTCAACCTGATCTCTTCGGATTTCGAGCCGCCACAACTTCAGACGGAGCATAGGTATGACACTAGGCCTGGCGGACATGGATCTAGACCATTGCATTCATTGGGCATTTCATGTTTTGTGCTATAATATGCTACATAATTGTGTGTTGTGTGTTGTGTCAAAGAGATACATGGTAAAGTGTAAATGGAAAAAGAGGAACACTAGGGTTAGAAAACATAACCTTAGAGGTTTGGGAAAAGAACGAACGGGATGGTTCAGGATGTTAAGGCCTATTAGTGGTTGGCACATGCTCTACTAGTTAGACAAGAGAGAAATATCAAAGTTTAAACTTGATCTCGGCTTCTGCCCGACATGCAAAAGCTCGGGAGTTCCTAGAACTAAAACAAGGGAAGATGACAATGCTCGAATACGTGGCTAAGTTCACTGAATTATCCTGTTTCGTTGATGATTATGTGGCCACAAACATGGCCAACGTGAGGAAGTTTAAGGATGGTCTATAATTGTCCATCTGAGGTAAAATTGTGGGACTTCTCCTGTAAGACTTGGACTTGATGGTCAAGACAGCTATGGCCATTGAGAGGGGAGGGCGGACAACACACTAACATCCGGGAGGCGTGTTAAAGATATGGAAGATTTGGCTCGAAGAGCCACGCATGTGAGTTCTCCTTAGAAGCTAGGTGAGCAAGGATTAGATATGTCGAGTTGTGAGTTAGAGATCTCTGTGATTCTAATTATCAGGACTCAGTGGTCATGGACATGTCAAACTTTGATGTCATCCTCGACAGACTGATCAGATCAAGACACCGAAGTCACATTGATTGTGATCGTAAAGGTTACTACCTACACACCGTATGGTATTTGTTTTATCATGATGCTAACGATGTTTGACCGTGAAGTCAGGTACTCCACTCTAGATGGCACAGGCAATTGATGGGTTGGCTAGCAAGCCTTACCTTAGAGGACGAGGCGAGATAGGAGTTGGGTCTACCTTTGGCGGTTTGTGAGTATGATGACGTTTTTCCGGATGAACTACTTGGATTACCTCCGTATAAGGATATAGACTTCACTATTGAGTTGCACCCTAGAACATCTCCTATTTCTATGACTCGCATAGAATGGCGCCTATTGAGTTGCAGGAACTCAAAGTCCAATTACATGAATTGTTGGACAAGGATTTTATTAGACCGAGCACTTCACCTTAGGGCGCTTTGGTGCTGTTTACCAAGAAGAAGGATAAGACCCTTCGGCTGTGCATAGACTACAGGCAGTTGAATAGGGTTACTATCAAGAATAGGTACCCTTTGGCAAGGATTGATCATTTATTTGATCAACTGAGAGGGGGGCAAGTTTACTCCAAGATAAATCTCTACACCGGTTACCATCAGTTGAGGGTTAAGGAGGCAGATATCCCTAAGAAGGTGTTTAGGATGCGATATGGGCATTTTGAGTTCACAGTGATGCTATTTGGATTGACGAATGCTTCAGCGGCATTCATGGTTCTCATGCATAGGGTGTTCCAACCCTACCTAGATCGGTTCGTTGTGGTTTTTGTTGACGACATCTTTATCTACTCAAAGTCTTAGAAGGAGCATGAGGGTCACTTGAGGATTGTTCTCCAGATCTTGAGAGACCGTCATTTGTATGTTAAATTTAGTAAGTGTGAATTTTTACTTATCAAGGGAGATTCTGGGGTACGTGGTGTCGATTTCGGTGTATCCATAGACCCGAGAAGGTCAGGTACTATAGTTGGGAGACCAGCAAGTCAGCCTTTGGAGATACGTAGTTTCTTAGGATTTACAGGGTATTATAGGAGGTTCATTGAGGACTTCTCCCGATTAGCTGCACCTATGACGAGATTGATCCTGAAGGAGGTCAAGTTTGAGTGGAATGACCCGTGTGAGAAGGCATTCCAGGAATTGAAGAGGAGGCTCACTTCAACTCCTATTTTGATAGTTCCGCAAAGGGACAAAGGTACATAAGGTATCGGTGATGCCTCTAAGGATGGACTTGGATGTGTTTTGATGCACATGTGAGGGTAGTGGTTTACGGTTCTCTGCAAGAACCACGAGCAGTTACCCCACACATGACACGAGCCGGCGGCCATTGTCTTCGCTTTAAGGTTTGGATCCACTATCTACAATGTGTGAAATCAGCCTGAGGTGTTTTCGGGACCACAAGAGTCCAAGTACATTTTTACAGCTGACCTCAACATGAGGCACGTGTGGATGGGAGATCTGAAGACTATGATCTTCACTATGCATTACCATCCGCAAAATAAATGTACGCTAACACTAAGTCGAAGTCACGAGGAGTGTTGGCTAGTGTGGCTTCTCGGGAGTGGCAGATGCTCGAGGTTATGGGACAGTTCGGGCTGCACTACAAGGGTCAGGCTTAGAGTACTTTAGGGAGTTTAGTGGTTACACCTTCCCTACTAAGCAAAGTGATTGGAGTCCTGGATGGACACGTAGATATCATTCATTAAGGACTGTGCATCATTGGATATAGGTGATTTAAGGTCAGCCATTCACACTGATGGTAGTCTTGAATAAAGGAAGGGTCATGGTTCCCAACAAGAATCTAAGTAGAGGAGATCCTGTGGAGTTCCATCAAGCCCCATTTCTGTGTATTCAATTGGCACAAGATGTACCATGATCTTCGTCGCCAATATTATTGGAGTAGGATGAAGAAACACGTCGAGGACTTTGTTCATCGATGTCTCACGTGTTAGCAGGTAAAGGCTAAGCACTAGAGGCCAGCGGGATTACTCCAGCCCTTTGAGATAGCTGAGTGGAAGTGGGAGCATATCACAATGGATTTTGTGACTCATTTGCCACAAACATCGCGAGAGCATAACGCGATGTGGGTGATAGTGAACCGGCTTACTAAGTCGGCACACTTTTTAGCTATGCGGATGACCTTCACTCTGAAGGAATTCTACAGGTTGTACATATGGGAGATTGTCCGGTTGCATGGAGTGTCAGTATCCATAGTATCGGATCGGGATCCTAGGTTTACAACTCATTTTTG
The DNA here is from genome assembly GCA_016808115.1 of Tetrastigma voinierianum. Taxonomy (NCBI): domain Eukaryota; kingdom Viridiplantae; phylum Streptophyta; class Magnoliopsida; order Vitales; family Vitaceae; genus Tetrastigma; species Tetrastigma voinierianum. The sequence continues at coordinate 63,101 of JAEQBH010008265.1, read as the reverse complement.
GAAGAGTTTCCAGCGAGTCATGGGGACACAATTGATGATGAGCACTACTTTTCATCCCTAAACGGATGGTCACGAGGACCATCCACTTCAGAGGACATGCTTAAGATCTCAAGGGTAGTCAGAAGAGAATTTACTCTCAGCTGAGTTCGCCTACAACAATAGTTATCAAGCGAGCATACAAATGGCACCCTATGAGACATTATATGAGAGGTCTTGTCTATCTCTGGTTTGTTAGACGAAGGTGGGAGAGAGACCCTCTACGGGTTCGGATTTGGTTAGAGACACCTTTGAGAAGGTGAATTTGATACAGAAGTGTCTTCTCACGGCTTAAAGCCGACAAAAGAGCTACGCTGATAGACGGCGATGACCTCTAGAGTTTAAGGTGAGGGATCATGTCTTCTTGAAGGTGATGCCTAAGAGAGGAGTTATAAGGTTCGACAAGCGGGGAAAGCTATAGCCAAGATATATTGGGCCCTTCGAGGTACTCGAGATGGTAGGTACAAAGAGCCACGGCTGGCGTACCGCCACACTCCCATCTGAACCATGCGGTATTCCATGTCTCCATGGTCGTATACACTCCAAATCCGACTCATATGCTGGATTGGGGAGAGCTTGTTGTTGATGCGGATGAAACCTTCGAGGAGGGACAGTGTATGTATCATGAATAACAGGATCAAGTTTTGCGAGGCAAGACTGCGGAGGCTAGTGAAGGTATTGTGCAGCACCGGTGGGAGCGGAGGAGGCAACATGAACGCCACACACACTATACGCGCCAATTATCCTTATTGTTTGAGGATGAAGGTATGTTTTAGTCATTTAATATTAAATGATCTGGCCAGATATGCATGTGATTGTATGTGTTTGTGTATGTGAATTTAAGGGACGAAATTCTTTTAAGGGGGGAAGAATGTAAAACTCAGGTAAATTTGAAAATTTTCAGAAAAATGGTAAAATGGTAATTGCCGCTATAGTGTAGGTTGCAAACCTGAAAATTTATAGATCTCGAATGACGAAACGGACCACATCATAGGATTCTTCTTGTGAAATATGGTTACCCAGACGAATTTCGTCAAATTCCGAGACAGTCGGAATTTTAATGTTTTTCGAGGCGACGAGTGTTCAGTGAACCCTAAAAACGAGATTTTTAGAAAAATATTGACAATTTGGAAATAACTCAAATAAAGTTCATATAAAATAATTTGAACTTAGACCGAGACAAAATAAATTGTTTCAGGGCAAAAATGGACTCGAACAAGTCAAAGACACATGGCGCGACGTAGGTCAAGTATCTTAAGTGACAAATAGGGCTAAAAATCACATTTTTTTTTGCAGAACATCTCTCATTTGCTACTAGTTCTATGTGAGAGAGGAAGGAGGAGAGAAAGAGAGAGCATCCAACTTTCTTTCGAAAATCCACGGAGTTCCGTCGATCGGAATTTGTCGAGCCAAGAATGTGACGCCCCAAAACCAGGGTGTCCGTTAACAACCCGTCAACCCGCGGAAAATCTACACGTCTCGTATCTCGAGACCCATATCTGAGTAAAAATGACCTCTTGGGCCCATAAACCAATACTCATCAAAATACACCCAACTATATTCCAATAGTTCATGAGTTATAACATTTCTCTTAATACAAACACATTAAAATTACAATTCTAATACATGTTATACCAAAAACATCAAAGCCACAACCCGGCTTTCTTCAAAATCGACCTTTAAGATGAGCCGTCTTCTCGAACGCTCCCTATACCTGAAATAATATTCCCTCGACAAGGTGAGTTATCGCCCAGTAGTGGAATTACCCTAAATGGGTTACTCCCCACCTAAGTGCATATGCAATGATCTAATGTAAACACACACTCAAGTAAATACGTGATCCTACTTGAATGTCTACATGCCCAACCCATGTCTCGAGTCCTTACCGACTCCCTCACACTTGCTTAAGCCATGTATGAGAAAACATCATTTTCAAAACAAAACTTGTTGTTCTCGAAAATACATCACCGAATTTCGCAAAAATACGGGACTACCCTCCGAGGCGAATGTGCTGGAGAACCTCCCAACAAACATACCTAACGTGAAATTGTTGGACCACTCAACACAATTCTCCTAAAAATCATACATTGAAATTCCTTTAGCAACCATGTTCCTTTTTGTTTCATTTTCATGTCATGCACTCACACCTAATTTCTAGGTTCCCCCGGTGCATTTGAAATGCATCATGCCATTTCAACACAATTTATACCAATATATCAATTATGCTATATCCTCAAATTTGCACTCATACACATGTCATTCAATATTGATCAACCAACACCCAAATTAGCTCACTTGAGCAAATCACAATTTCATCTCCAATGGCCTACAAACACAATTATGTCATTTTGTTAACACATTAAATTCATGCATTAACCTATTATTTCCACACAACTCAAGCTATTCATTTCCTCAAATAATTTCATACACACACACATGGATATTTTTTTCGTCCATCTGTTAATCGGGACCGCTTTTAATAATCCCAAAAACATAACAAGCACGTCTGCGGGCAACCATCATCACTCACCCGGCCTTCCACTTGTGGAACCGAATTCCATGGCCATTTCCGGCCTCATATACACCAAAGCACAATTTATTGTGTAATTCATCAAACAAGGCGCCCAAACAGTCCGTGGACTGTCCAAACAAGCCCTAAAAATTTTCACATTTCGGTTCCAAGTTTGGGGACCGATCAAACGGTCACTCACGGTCTCAAATCAACTCAAGCATTACAAAACACTTAAACCAAGAGTAAAAACTAAGCAGGGAGAAAATCCCTACCTCACTGGACATTTTGCCTAAACTCCCTAAACCCAAGTGGCCCACGCGTAGTTCTCGCCATGCAGCAACTTTCCTCGCCCGAAGAAACTGACTATCCGATCGGCGAGATCTTGTGAGAAGTCACTCCCTCTCTCTTTAAAAAAATCACAAAACCTAAGCTCTGCATCTCTCCCGTCCAGCCACTGCCCAAATTTGGTCTTTTTGAAGAAGATGAACACCTGCTCATCTTTTTTGTCCCATCACACAACAATTCTATTTAATATCATCCATGTCCTCAAGTCTTGAATTTTCTTTGACACTAAGACCATTCGACCATTCATTTCATCATCTCTACCTACTTAAATATGCGTCATATGACACCGTAGTAAAGGCGACTTTTGCCACATCATGTCGCTTTACCTTAATCTTATTACTCTGCCTTCGAAAAACGCAAATTCCCATCGTCTCTTAATTTGACGAATTCGATGTGGTAGCTGGGGATTCACGAGATGATTCCAACGGTGAAGTCCGTTTCGTCATCCGAGATCTAGAATAATTTCGGATTTTTACCGAAATTACGATTTTGCCATTTTTCGAGAAAATTAAATTTTCTCGGGGTTTCACAAAGAACTAAAGTTCATTGCCTAGACGAGGGCTATGCGTGTGTACAAAAAATGAGGGATTTCACCAAAGATTCAAATGAAGAGATTTCGGGCTAGGGAGGCTTCCTACCCTTGCTAGTTGCTATTGTGCTTCAAGAGGTAGAGATTCTTCCTAATTGGTTTATTTCCAATCTTGTGGTTGGCGAAGGTACGATTTTTAAGTGCTGATGTTTAAGGGGTTGTTCGACTGCAGCACCGCTTGATCGGTCGCTTTTACGCCCGATTGTGGTTAACTTTATGAATTGTTTTGTGATTGTGTGTAATATGTCCCAAAAAATGTTAGTAATTATTTGATTAAAAATAATAATCCGACTGCTAAGAAGTCTTCTTTTTTTTGCTCGACTGTGTTAAAATTGCTTTAATGATTGTTTTATACTATTTTGTGAATTATTTGTGATTGTGTGTAATTTGTCCTGAAAAGTGTTTAGGATTGTCTGATTAAATAAGTAATAATCCGAATCAAGTATAGTGGTTGTTTTGACTGTGTGTTAAAACGACTTCAATGGTTGTTTGCGCCTCAATTGTGGCCGCTTTTGTAAAATTGTTTTGTGATTGTGTGTACATGTCCTAAAAGTGTTTAGGATCGTTGATAAAAAAATCGGATCGTTAAGGCTTGCTTATCCGATTTTGTGGCTAGTTTGGGCAGCCGCTTTAGGATCGCTTGTGTGGGCTTTTTTTTCGCTGGCATTATATATGTCACAATTAGCCTTGAGGGTTAAAGGTGTTATTACTTGATTGATGATAACATACACTTGATAATTGCTGTTTGGATGAATGTTGATATGGGGTATACTTATGTATTGACATTGAAATGCATGTTTGTTTTGGAAATTATATACATGTAATATAATTGTCCATGATATATGACTATATTACATGGCAAAGTGTATGGTTTATATTGTCCATATGACATTCATTATGTGATATGAATCGATATGCAATGGTGTATCACATTGCATATGCACAGGAACATTGCATTTTATGGGTGTGAGTGCATGATTAGAATCAACACCGCATTCGTGATCGACATGTGGCTCAAAGATCGCTGGATCAAGTCCAAAGAGAGTCTCACTGCATGAAACGAAAAACTCAAGCATGTGAATAGCAAAGGCGCAACACTTCGTGAAGGACCCGATTATTGGTTCATTACATCTCCAACGTGAAAGTCCAAAAGTGTCAGCGCATGGCTTCACGAGACTCCAAAATTGCCATTCACAAAGACACATGGTTTGAATATGAAATAATCATTTGAGGTGTAACATCCAACAAGTTTTGGTTTGTAAACAAATGAATTTTGTTTTAAAAATGATCACTGGATGTAATCCACCAATGATGGATTTTATCACACATTGGCATTGCATTGTGTGATGGGAGGCGATAAAAACTTAGGGTTATGGTGTATGAGTGAGTCTCATCTCATTTCATAAAGATGACACGTGACCTGTGCTAATCGACATATTCTTATTTTTAATGTCAGATGCTGACCACACCAGAAACATCAGATACGACTAGGCTTAGCAGCCTGCAGAATTACTCTTACTGTTGGTGACTCAATTACATATGAAAACATTTCAGGTGCTGGATTTGCAATTAGTGGACAATTGGCCCAGAATAATATGCGAATAAAGCCGATTTGTTTAATTTTTATAATTATTTTCAGAAAATAAATTGAATTAAATTTATTTTATGACGTATCAATATGTAAAGAGTTGTAATTGAATTCATGTGGATTGTTTTAATATAGTCTTATATGTTTTTATATGAATGCGTGATGGTTTCAAGGCCAATTTTACTCATAAATAAAACCTTACATGGCCATTGTGTCACATTTGCCCCGAACGAAATCATACTTATTGCATATTGTATTACGCTGAGTTTTTGGGACAGAGCCTCTCCATACAAATTTCGGTGATTATCCTATTTTGTTAAATTACGGATCCTAAGAACGGGACAACGACGCCAGATCGGCCACGATATCCACAAGCTTTCGCAGACAATGGGTGATCAACGGACTTCAGATTTTCGGATCGCCACAAATCCGAAGAGCAAGACGTTTTCTATCTTCGTAATGTAATGAACCATGCTAGTAATCTTAAATTAAAGATCCTAACTTTAATTTTTAATTACTACATATTTAGATTAATTTAATTTCAAATATTATCCTTCTTTGTATATAACACTTGTATACAATATTTAAAGCTTCATTTAAATAATTAAGGGTTTTCAATATTTATAAAGAATCTAATACATACAAAAATTATTATTGAAGAAATTCCTTATATTTGTATTAATAATTAGAAATACAATGGCAAACAAGCACATAATTAACAAAGCTTTCCATCTTTTCAAGCCTTATACAAGTCCAAAGATGGGTTTTAATATATAAACTTAAAAAAGTTTTTTGTCTTTTTTCTATGTGGAACTAGGTTTTTTTTTTTTTAAATGGCTACCACCACTAACACTTTTCACCTGTTAAATTCTTATCTTATACAGTAAGTATATTCGATTTCAAATAAGGATGATAACGTAGACAACTCCAATCCCAACTCCAAATCTGCTTAGCTTTTATTTTGTTTTTATTTTTAATTTTAGTTATTTTTACATTTGGATTTTATCATATTAAAATTAATATATTTCATAAAAATAAAAAAATTATAAATTATCTTTATTAAAAATAATTTTATTATTATTATTTATATTAAAATATAAAATAAAATAAAATCATATTTTTAATATAATCACTACGAGGCCGCACGTATCAATATCACCTAAGTTTGAAAAAAAAAAATAAACTTGAAGTCATTAAAACCCGATTATACTTCATTCATACCTATTGTAAACCCAAAAAAAATACGTCCATCATTATTCCTAATTTCAAATTTTATTACTTTAGCTTATTATTTTTTTTTATGAATTATCAATTTAGCTTAAGGTAACATAAATAGATCATGAAGAGATGATGTTCGGAATTTCAATTTATAAGAACAAAATAATTGAACGAACAAAATACAAAGTAAAATACATGTAAAAGAAAAAAAAAAAAAAAAAAACAGAGTGCGGAAGTTGGACGATATGAGGGTTTGTTTGATAAACACTAGAAGACAGGGGCGGCGGGGCTCCCTGCTACTTTGCTGCCAAGTGGTCAATTAAGATCGGTGATGGGAGTATGACCATGGTCAGCCACGCAACTACTCGGTACGTGTTGTTCACGCTCTTTATTGATTTGCGTGAAGAGAGCGGTACCGCCATTCTCTTCTCTCTTCTCTCTATCCTCTGTCGCAAGGAATGCGTCGGTCGTCAATTATATATGGCTCTTCCTACACTCCATATATATTAGTAATATATGACTTGGTGTCGAAGCAACCAGTGAAGAGAGAGAGAAGGATGGCGGAGGAAGAAGTGGTGGTAGTGGGGGCGGAATCGCCGGGCCATGACGGCTGTGGCGCTCAGAAGAGTGGGGATTAAAGCATTGGTGCTGAGAGATCTGACGGCCTCCGAGCCACCGGCGCCGTTTCTACCCTCTTCCCAAATGCCATGCGCTCCTCGATGCCTCGGCGTCGCTCATAAACTCACCCTCTTTATGCCGCCCGCAAAAAGTATGATCTCTTTCTTTCAATCTACTTCATATAAGTTCTTTAAATCGCAATTTTTAAAAATTGGATCGATCATTTGACTTGGAAAAAGTGATCAAATCGGATCAAACCAACCTGAAAAGTCACTTATGGACAATCTGATCCTATTTTTAGAACACTTAATCATTACAAGTTTCTTTTCCCTTTGATGCTGAATTGTAGCATTAACAAAGACTTGTGAGCTTTGAGTAGGTGTAGATTCTGAGTTTTGTCCTTCCCATGGATTAATTTATTTTTTGCTTTTGTTTCATTAGTTAGAGTTTTAGTGATGGAAAAGTTTTAAGCCAGGCACTATACAAGGGAACAAGAAGTGGATACGATACTTTATTATTATATTGAAATGAAATCACAAGGATGGTGTATTACTATATTTTTATTACATAGTGAAAATGTGGGACCAATTGTCAGGAATATTATTAAAAGGAGACTCTTGAAATTAATATTTTTTAAAAAGGCAAATTAAAAAAAAATAGCATGAAAGCTATAAGAAAATATGAAGTAGAATTATTTATTTTATTTTATGTATTGATGCTTGTGGGACTTTGATAAATATACAGATATATAGATTCTAACAAATGAATTTTCAAAATATCTGAAAATAACTCCAATTCTAAGGGGGTTTTGAATTTAATAAAAGTTTTGTATCTTCAATACACAATTTCTCTTTATGTTATAAATATAACTTCATTATCTTATACTAAAATCATATTCATATGATGAATTCATTATTTTATATTGAAACTGTGACTTCATTATTTTGCATAATATATAACCATATTCAATAGGTAGAGTAGGAGAAATGAGGCACGCGGTCCAACTCGGGTATGACCAATAATCCCATTAATCTATCAATAAACTCAATCGGGTTTTACACATTATTGAGGCCCATGCCCTAACTCTTCTAAAAAACAATAACATAGGGCCAGAGGTCGACATGTGAGTGGGTCTAAAGGCTCATAGATCAGGTTGGTTTATTGGGTCAGAACTAAAATGAAATCCGCTATTCGATTTTTCTAAAAACAAACTTGAATCGAGTTTTGCATCAAGTCAAAGCAACCTACGTCGATCCTCGAAGCTTTGGCACTTTAAATTTTTATATAACATAATTTTATTATTTTATAGTGATATCTTATTTTAAATTCATGATAGTCATGTGGCAGCTTTTAAGTGTCATAAATTTGAAAAATATTAATTTTGTAATATTTAAAATATATATTTTTTACTGTATTTTAAAAAATATTTTTGCAACGCGTAATTAAAGCCCATTGTTTTTGTTTAGACCAGGTCGTACGTAACAAATGTTGCGACCGGAGCTGTGCAAGAAATCTTCTTCAGTAGAAACAACAGGTAAGAGGCTAGGAGCAGTCAAAATCCCGTGTGTTATGAAGTGCGAATAATGGGTGATTCGATTAAAAGGCCCGTGAATTTCGAAAGTGTAATTCTTCATCAATTTTTGATACAAAAATACGATTATTGTTTTTTTTATAAAAATAATATATTTTTAAATAAGACATGTGAATACTTAAAAGGAGAAATAGTATTTTTATCTATAATGAATTATTTTTTAAGTAAAAATATAAAAAGGGTTAGGTTTTTCCTATGCTAATATGAATTTTTAATTATTTGAGCAATTTTTTAAATTATTTGACATCTTTTAATCAAATATTTTGAATAATCATCCTTTCTGTGTGGGTCAACTTTTCAAAACGACTGAAATGAGAATGTTATGATCTGAATGGTGGCTAAATCAGGAGCAGCGGTGCACCCATAACGGTACATCGGAAGGCGTTACTGGAGAGTCTAGCGGAGGAGCTGCCTACCCACCTCAATCCGATTCTCGCTCCAAGGCCTGACTGGAAGCCCATGCCAGGCCCAACAAGGTCCATATATCGCACGCTTGGAAGATGGAACTGTAATTACAACCAAGGTATATATATCTAACATCCCTCATCCTTATCAGTAAGGGTGTAATCGAGTCATACTATTCGTGAATTACTCGAGCTCAATTCATTAAATATAGGAATTTGATTTTGAAACGTCAAACTGTTACTTGCCGAAGCAAGCTTCAATATCATAATACCTAACTCGAGCTGTTCACGAGTTAAATGAGTTTTTCTATTTTATTAATTTAGTCGAACTCGAGTTTGAATATAATTAGTTATTATTATTTTTTTAATTGATTCGAACTTTATCGAGTGGAGTTCGAGTAACCTAATAAATTTTTGAAATGAGTTTGATTCGTGATCCAAAATTGATTTTGGATCTACGTTTCACCTAAAAAGATGTTGTGTGACTTTTTAGCTAATAACCCGAGTTCGAATATAATTATTTATTAATTTTTAATCGATTTTGAAATGATAGAGCTGGAGTTCAAGAACTCAACAAATTTTCGAAATTGTTTCACTGACTCAGAATCTCGACCTTGCCGACATGCTCAACTCAGCTCTGTCATACTTTTAAGTAAAAAAATAAAAAAATAAAGAAAAAATAATACATGTCAGAAAGAATTACAAGGGTCGCTGATGTGCCCAGCCCCATACCGCAACCCGATCTCATATGCGAGAGGCCACCATGCAGACGACTTTACTGCATTGCAGAATATCAACATTTTCGATTTATTCTTCATCCTTGCATCAGAATTATTCCCTATATTCATGTACAATTTTCCTCTACCCGCGGTTTTTCCCGCAGCAGCCACCTAAAATCTTTACGTTGTTCATATTTTATTATTATGCATTTTATGCAATTGATTTTAACAAGTTTAGAACATTTGAAAAAAAAAACTCGATTGAGTTGGAGTTGAGTATGAGCTTCAAAATTCGAGTTTGACTATGTATCCATTCGACTTAATTACACCCGTACTGATGGACCCCTTATCCATGAATCCTAAAAAAATCCATAATATTGTACCGTGAAATATTTTATGAAACAAATTGAAGTCATCAAACTCAGATAATTCATTTTTTAATGCTATAATTTGAATTTTGGGGGGTGTTAACAGGTTTTGATAGGGTGTGATGGGGTGCATTCGACAGGTCGTAAATTGGGATTAAGGAGCCAGTGAAATCGGGGCGATCGGCTGTGCGTGGGCTGGCGGTGTTTCAGAAGGTCATGAGGTGGGTGATGAAGTGCAGCAGTTTCAGGGATGTAGGAGTAAGGGCCATGCGGTCCCCTCAATGATAAAGAGATTTACTGGTTCACTTTCAATTTACCCTAAAGGTGCGTTTTATCATCATACCACTTAATGCCCCAAAAGATATAATGGTAGTTTTAGGTTCTTGATTAAAGAAATATTTGGTTCTGAAAAAAACAGGACTGTTTATATATACAATGATCTACCAAATGTTTCATCAGGATGGGGCATTGTCGTAGATAATGATAAAAAGAGAAGAATAGTAGACCGTAGGTAATAGATAAGGAAATAAACACACACATACACAAAGACACAAGATTGGTAACGTGGTTCGACAATTGTTTAGGTCTGCAAGGTTGAACCCAGATGTAAAAGATTTCACTATATATTAATTAGGTTACACGTTGATTTTATGTGAGACATGGCTCCCTTTCTCACCTGCTGTCTTCTCTCAATTATAATAAACATGGAGATAAACTCCCCTTATTTCCCCTTGCACAACATTTGAATTACTACAAAGCCTAATCACTTCTTCTCAATAAGAAGTGGCAAGACTGTTCACCATCATGAACAAGAGCAATACTTGTGATAGGGTTGGCGGCTGAGTTTCCCTTAGTGCATGAAGAGGGAGGTCTTCACAAGACTCGTCTAGAACCACAATGGCCAGAGCGAGTGAGAATCATAGGAGCAGAAGAAAAGAGCTAGGGCACACAAAGGGCGAGAGGGCAAGAGAAACAAGAACGATGGAGAAGATCTCCTCACTCCCCTTCAATGGATACGGGGGCACTCCTAAGAGAATATGGAAAGATTTAGCTTTCCTCATAAAGACGCACTTTCACCAAAACTGAGGGATGAGCAACCAAAGGCAATCATACCCTTTTTTTTATACATTAAAACTTCAATCTTGCTAAGAAAAAAAAACTACTTCCTAGAGAAACAACCTAATCAAATGTAGCGCCAGGCAGCCTTGCCACTGTAAAATGGCAAGAGAGTATAACTCTTTGACTTGGATCAAATGGATAATAGAATGCATACTCCCAAGGAGGATCAGAGAGTCTCAAATCTGAACACGTCAAGGCCTTAAGATGTCTACCAGTTGATGTTCAGTGGTAATGTGCTTTAACTCAATTACCGTGTCTTCAACTAGGCTTCTAATAAAATGGTGACGAATGTTGATATGTTTTGTGCGAGAGTGCTGAAAAAAGTTTTTGGAAATATTGATGGCATTGATGTCAAGCAGACATGGTTACTAGGTGATGTAATAAGAGGGAGGAACACCATTGTCATTCAACATGTTTCTCATCCATGAGTCATAACGTACGCTTCCCCGATGCATATACATTCAGTCGCCGAGGAGATTTAATTTTGCTTTTGCTAAACCATGATACTAGATTATTTCAAGAAAGAAGTATTCCTCCCCAATGTACCTTTTCCTCGGTCATTAGAATTCCTAGCCCACTGCGATCACAATAACTCCATCGAAAGAATCATCAATAACAAGAATACCATAATCGTAACTTTGTCAGTCTCCACTTACATATTTGATAATTTTCGACTACAAAATTCCAGTGACTCCTCTTTCGATTTGCCTGGTACCTCGCACAAATGCCCACACTATAACACAAGTCAGGTATGCTAGCAGTAAGCTAGAGAAGACTCCCAATCATGCTCCATTATAGTTTCTGATCCACATCTTTTTCATTTTCATCTTGTGAAATCTTATCACGAGTGTCGATAGGTGTTCGTCGATGTGTGGTAGACTCCCTTCCAAACTTTTACCGACTCAAGATATTTGCATGAGACAAATGTACCATTTTTCTCTCCGATTTACTTCCAGAGACTTAGGAAGTATGGGTGTTAGTTCTCTATAAGACTCATCTCAAACTCAAGACTATGTGATGAACTAAGTGATCCACCAATTGTTAGTCAAATCAAGATCAGAATGTAATGAACAAAGCAAAAGAGATGAACATAGCAAGATGTGGAATCATTTCACATGAAAACCGTAATAAAACAACTGCCAACCCTCGTGTGTAGATCAAGTCTTGTGTCGACACGCCTTTAAGACAAATATTTCGTATGGTGCTTCGAGAAAGTCTCTCTCAAACGTAATATGAACGGATGAATGAAAAAAAAAAATATTAATCCAAATAAGAGAATGCCAGGTCTTATAGACCCGCCTCATGACTGCTTCCTGGGCATACCACGGCTTCGCTGTGGTCGTGATCGCGGAGAAGAAGGTGTTCATTCACAACAGTGCCATCAAATGATCGGCGTTGCACCATTAAGGGATATATACATCCCGAACCCGAGTCCGAGTCTCTGCCTCTAAGTGAGGGGCTGGCGCGCACGTAAAGCGGTGAACTACATTTAGCCAGGTCCTCCTTCCACAAAACCTGGTGCTCCCTCGGGGCCCAAACCCAACTACAAGGTAGGTGTATATACTTAAAAGTCTTGCTCCATTTGACAAGTGACACAAAGCCTTCACTGCCTTAAACCTTGGGGTGCCATTTCATCTGCTGCGCGATGTTCGTGGGAGGCAATTTATAATTACTTCTTAATGGTTTTGAGCACCTAATATATAATCTTCATCTCTCATGGAGAAGAACACATTCCCCTGTGGACCCACCGAAAAAGGTTTGTGGGACCCATTGTAATTTTAGCTCAAAGATAGCTAATTAATGTGCTCAAACCCATTTTTCCAACACCAATTGCTGTGACGTAGCTCCAAAGACTATATCATCTACATAGCTTTAAGTCACAAGAAGATCGAAATTTAACCTTTCAGTGAAGAGGGTTTGATATGCTCCCCCTCTAGAGTAACCCTTCCTAACCAAAAACTATGTCAGCCTTTCATACCATGCCCCATGGGTCATTTCAACCCATATTGGGCATTTTTAGTCCGATGACTCACTCGTCGTGGCAGGTCCTCAAAGCCTGCTGAGCGACATATACCCTCATTTAAGTATCCATTTGTGGTCGCGCTTTTGACATCCATTCAGAATAGTTTGAAGTCGAACGATAAGCAAGAGCCATCAAAGAATCAAATTGATACGTAGACGGGCAATCGGGCAACAAGCCATCAAAATCAATTTTCCACTGGGTATCCTCGAGAACCAGATGGGCCTGTTTCTAAGTTATGTTTCCTTTCTCATCGGCTCCGGTTTTTGAAAATCCATTTCTCATCTCTAATGACATTCGCATCTTCGTCCGTACCAATCCCACACCTCATTCCTTGTAAATCGACCCAACTCCTCTCGCATGGCGATCAACTAAGATTCACGAGTCAAAGCTTTCCTTTACATTCTTAGGGTTCAAATGATGACTTCAGGTGATGCATATCCTATCATCTCTATAGTCGATCTGCTCATTCCGTTTGAATTCGCTTCAAGGTCTTCAATGATATATGTCATTGCATTTTCATTTTCCGCACTGCCGATGGTTCTCGCTTTGATGATTTTCGCTTCGGGAACACCATCAAGAGGTGCTGCCCTTCTCCGAGTTGTCATTGATGAGTCATCTTCAGATCAACCCGATTTAATCGAGGAATCATTTTCTAGTATGCCACTACCACATTCTCTACTATTATGAGGAAGTTCACTTCTACATCATCTCTTCGTTTATGATGAGTGTGATCCTCAATCATCAACTATCACATTGGCGGACTCCATGATTGTTTGAGTACATTTGTTGTATACTATATAGGCTCGGTTTGTTTAGAGAGTATCCTAGAAAAATCCCTTCATCAACTTAGCATCAAATTTGCTCTTGTGTTCCCTGTCATTCAACATAACGCATGTTCTTCCAAACTTATGAAAATACTTCAAGTTAGGTTTCTTACCCTTCCATTTTTCATATGGAGTCATAGTTGTTCCTAGGTGAAGATACACACGGCTCTTGTGTAGTGTTGCATTCAAGAGCCAGCTTAGAATTTTACGAGGAGATTTTGTTTTCAAAGATAACTCGAGCTATTTCTTAGAGCTTTCTATTCTTCCTTTCAACCACCCTATTTTTCAGGTAAGCGAAAAAGCCGAGAACTCAAGGAGTTATCCCATGTTCATACAAATTATAGAAAATGCGAGTTTTCAAACTCCTTTCCGTGATCACTCTGATTCTCACAACTCTTTTGGGAAATTCTTTTCAATCATCTATTGACAAATGTAACTTTAAAGGAGTTAAAAGTATCAGATTTTTCTAAGGAAGCTCGCCTACAGAATTCATATAAAAATCATCTACACATATGAATGCATACCTTTCCTTCTAGGCTTTCTTCCAGTTGCATTGGCCCCATTAGATCCATGTTGGAGTTCTATAAATTTTTTGAGCAGAGAAGCTACGTTGCATCATCTTCGTGAGGCTTTCTTAGCATGCTTCCCATGTAGCTAGTGTCATGAGATTTCAAGACTGAAGTGGCGGTCTCCTATTCCGTATATCTAAGTTGGTGGCCAAGGTGGTAGCGACAGTCCTACAAAAGCTAGCATATAACAATTATTTGGTGATATTCTCTGCCTTCCATAACACATGAGTTAGTATTGTCCAAGACTAAGCACTTGTTTTTGGTGAATTTAACAAACAATTTATGATCACATAATTGTCTAATGCTAATGAGATTAACTTTTAGCCCATCCACAAGATGAACATTCTCCAATTCAGGCATACCTAGAACTTTCAGGAGACCACATCTAATGACCGTATCTCTGACCCTATCGCCAAAGATTACTGATTCTAGTACACATGGTTGTAGGTTTGTTAGCAATTCCTTATTACCTGTCATGTGTTTGGAACTTCCAGTATCAAAATACCATTTTTGCTCAGCATTCACCTTGAGGAAGAATGACTACCAGGCACCTGTTGTCTTGTTTCACCACCCAGACTTGTTTAGTTTTTGGTTGGCACTCACACTGTCTTTTCTTCTGTCTCCTTAGGTATTGCGAGCATTCCTACTAATGTGTCCTAACTTCTTGTAGTAAAAACAGATTCTTCATCTACTTCTAGGATAGTTCTTCATCCTGTCAACTTGGTGACTATTATGAACATTATCAAAGGGAGTAGCAAATTCGGTACCTGAATTTCTCCTTGTGAAGTCTAAGCCTTCGTGTCCACCAATTGTTTTACCCATTGACAGAATCTGATCCAGAACAGTTGAATTGGAATTCATCATTCGTAAAGTTTTTTTAATCTATTCCAGTTCATTCACAGACTCTTTTTGATTGAGCAGATCATTCTTCAGCTTGTTGACCTGGTTCATCAGTTCACTTTTCTCTTGTTTAAATAACAAGATTTGTTCAAGCAACCCTCTGTTTTTAGTAAGACATCACCACTAGCTTTTCGTACATAACTTTGTAGGAACGATCCATTTCTTCGTCGAAGATTTCCTACACATCATCACTTTCTTTTGATTGTATTAGTCTCTCGTTCGTCAATAGAAGACAAGGAAGCAAGTGACTTCCAGAATGACGCATTTATAGGAGAGACAATTGCAAAGATTGCTTTTGGGATTGCCATGCTTATTAGAGCTAGTGGATCAACAAGCCCTTCTCCTCCTTCATTTTGATCTCGATTTCTTCATCGCTCCAAGTTGCTGCATAGGACTTGTTCTTCTTTCTGGTGTTAGCACATTCAACTTGAAATACGATTGTACTTTCAAGATTCTCTACACTAAATCTCTGAATTTGTTCTTGTGGTCAAGTTTCTACTAGGGGTTTAGCATTTTCTGAGAAGGCAAATGGGTTAGGAACAGGCCATGATTTTTGGTTAAAAAATTACCTTTATTCTTTCTATTTATCTTCCTACCACTCTAGTTGAAATTTTTTGTTAAGAGTGCCATAGATTATGCCAAGTCATCTCCTTCTCACTTTCTTCAGTCCGTTGTGGTTCAACTTGGAACGAAACTGTTTTTCAATTTTTTATCCTCCTCAAGTTCCACCTAAAGGTTTGAAGAGATCTGATCATTCTTCTCGAGTCAATGTCTCAAGATTTTTGCTTCTCCAATGGATGCAACCTTTGTAAACAAAACCTTAGGAAGAGTTCGCAAAACTTTCTTATGATCTTCTCTTTTGGAATCTTTTCCCCCAAGATGAATGACTCATTTGATATATCGCTAATCCTGGCGTGATATTAGCCAATCGACTCATTTTCCTCCATCAGGAGATTCTCGAACTTGGAGATCAAGATTTATATCCTTGATTTCCTTACAACACTTGTCCCTTCATACTCAATTTGAAGGATATCCCAAGCCTCCTTGGCTGATTATGGTTGATATACTTTAAATCAAGGCTGGCTCACCCATTGAAAATAGCATTAAGTGCCTTCCGCTGTTATGACCGCTGCATTTTCTTCAATTGTCCATTAAAGTTCGCCGGCACTTCTTAATTCTGATCTGGTTCTTTTTCTTCGTGGGAACCAACCAAGATAGTCAGCGTCGGCCCATGATTTGATGAATGCACGCATGTGAGCTTTCTAGTAACTGTAGTTGGTCCCATCCAATAGTGGTGGATGGACAACCAAACCTCCTTCCTTCAAGAGATCCATCTAGAACTTATAGGTAAATGGTTAATGATACTAGCTGCATCTTTACTTAGTGTCTTAGAGTGACTCCATTCCGATACCAATTGAAAAACAAGAATCGTTTATATATAGCAGTGATTCCACGATGTTTCATCATCAGATGATGCACTGTCATAGATAATGATAAACAAAGAAGGATAGTAGACTATAGGTAATAGATAAATAAGTAAACACACACATACATAGAGACATAAGATTGGTAACGTGGTTCAGCAATTGCCTATATCCGCAGGGCTAAGCCAAGATGTAAAGGATTTCACTATATATTAATTAGGCTATAATGCTGATTTTATGAGACAAGACTTCTTCATTGTCGCTCTTTTCCTAATTTCTCTCACGTGAGGTGTTCTCCCCTATTTCCTCAGACAACATATGAACTACTACAAAGCCTAATCACTTATTCCCAATAAGAAGTGACAAGACTGCTCACCATCATGAACAAGAGCATTACCTGTGATAGCTACTCCAACCATGGATAGCTTCCCAATCAATCTCCCTTGTGTGCCTTCACAATTCGATCACCTGTTCGAATCAATCAAGAATTGTACAACGCAACCTCTTCTTATAGCCACAGGAAGCCATTGTATTTCAATATTCCAAGAGATCTAATTTCCATCCTTGTTCGTCAAGCCATACCATATTTGTAAGGGTAGAATATCACCTTTCCAAAAGGGAGTAAAATCATATCAGTTTTCAACGTCCAGATTTGATTTGCTTAATCTTTCCTTAGATTAATTTTACCTTTGATTTCTTTCTAAACTTGTCAGAGGGAATATATGACAAAAAACATGTTCCAATAAAGTTAAGAGAAGTTTCACAACATGACTTACCATTTAGCTCTCCAACTGTAGTAGAGACTATATTTATTTTTGATAAAGAGCAAGGCCAATCCAATATCTCCAATAGGTTCAATAAGCTTAAATAATTCGACACTTTGTAAATTTAACCCGACACAAACTTGACACATTTTTTGCGCTGTTTGTGGCTTTAAGATAATCACGTTACTAAATTCGCATAACTTCATAACTTGTTTAACAAACATGTTATATTCGTGTCAATCAACATAATATGAAATTGACTCGTTTAATTATTATATAAATTAATATTTGACCCAGATTAACCTTTTTAATACGTTATTTATGTTAAATATTGATGGGTTACTTATAATTCATATTAATTAAATAATCAAATTAATAAACTGGTTATGCATGTGGTGTTGTGTACTTAATTACACTGGTTCATATTTGAACTCGTTAATTTTGACACGATTATTATTCAGATTTGCTTCAAGTACCTAATACAATAGAATACATATATATTCGTATGACCCGAACACAACAAGCAGTTACGAATTGCCACCTCTTGGTTAGATTTCTCATATTTGATTTTCAAATGATCTTTTAATCATATCACCTTTGATTAAAAGGGATTTGATAAAAATACTCTTATTATTTTCTGGTAAAATTAATTTTTCTTTTAAAACATAAACATAAACAAACACTTACGAAGGCAAAGGACATTTATATCCAAAATAGATAAGATTTGAAGAAAATTTTCAACAGAGTTAAATTTGCAAATCTCAAGTTATAAATCATAAGTCGAATCTAGTATATATAGGTGTAGCCACCGAAATTTGAACTAGAGAGCAAGATTATGTGACCCATTAAAAAAATCCATCGGCTCTCATTTATTAATCCTTACCAAAATTATCAACTTAAACATGCCTTCACTGAAATCAAATCTTGACTCCACCTATACTAAATCCAATAACATTTATGCTCCCGCTGGGATATTTTTTTTTTTGTTTTTTTTATAGTCTATGGCTTATAAAGGTGTAAGTGATATAATTTGGATTTCAGGTGAGGCCATGGCAACAGACCCAGAACAAATAGAAGAACAAGTGATTAAGAATTTCTGTGAAGACTTCCCTCCGATATATGCAGAAGTGGTCCGCCACATGATCTTTCAACATTGACATGGGCTCCATTGTTAATGAGACTTCTTGGGACCTCATATTCGGAAACACAAAGGAATATGACAGGTGGAGATGCTATGCACTAATGACCCCTCGATCTTGGCCAGGGTGGCTGTTCTGCCCTGATGCTGTCGTCCCCGGCCGCCACATCGGAAAATCGTACATTGATAACGGAAAACTAGTGCCGTCAGCGGTGGCCGAGCATTAGAGGGGCTGAAGGAAAGGAGGTATGCGCTGCTTGGCTGGATAACAGGGTCTTACTTATCGGGGTGGGCGCAGTTAGGCGGGGAGGGATGGTTGATGAAGATGTTCAGAGATGTTCTATTCTACAGGTTTCTTTTCAAGAAGCTTCTACAAGTTTCAGATTATGACTGTGGGAAGCTCCCTTTGTTAAATCAACCAAAAAAGACTCTCTAGTTACACTTAGGTGCCCTTTGTTTTTCTGGCTTTTTGTCCTAATCAATTTGCTTTCAACGTTCATTATTCATTATGTTTGTTTTTTTAACTTTTTATGACTTATTATTGAATTTGTCTAAATATTTGGTTTTAGTTTTAATGCCTTTTCTGAATGATTTTTTTATTAAAAAAATTAGATAGTCAAATATAAAAAATCATATACTTCATGATCCTATTAAAGCTATCATAATTTGTTTCATGTTACTAATATATATATATATATATATATATATATATATATATATATATATATATATATATATATATATATATATATATATTGCCTTACTCTCAAAAGAAAATAGAACAAAACAAAACTATTTGAGGGTTTTTTGTGGAATAAACTTAACACAGTATTCACATTTGTTAATTTTTTTTTGAAAGATACACTATGTTACCAATTCGCGAAAAGTCAAACTCAATCCAAAGTCAAACTTCAATCCGCAAAAGCCAAACTTCAATCAAAAGTCAAACTTCAATCAACTAATACTCTCATACAGTCTTAATATTATCACAAGAATCCTAAACACGATAAATATTGAAAATCCATAATATCATGATGATTTAATTTTTTTTTTTCTCGATAAAATTTGATATTCTAAGCCTTCAAATATATTATGTAAAATAATATCAAATTTTTATGGAGTAAACACTATTACTATATATAGGTCCACCATGCTTCCATAACCATTATTATTATTTAATCGTTTTATCAAATAAGATCCTGGTAAGACAGGTTTTACATTTCTCGTTAATCCACTGCACCTACTACTATGACTCCATACCTTCAATCGACGACACTTCGCATACTACCAAGACAACCCAAATTTGTTTCCTACCGGACGCATAATTAAATAATAATTTTTATAAATATAAATTGAACCATAATAATACAAGCATTTACATAAATATGCTTGTTTAAAATAATATTTTTAGCCACAATCATTACAATAAAGATACAAGGTTACTGAAAGTTAAAACTTATAATCTTATCGAAAATCCTTCCTGATATTTCACATAGAGAGCACCCAAAGCCTTAGTTGTAAATCTGCCTTTAATTTTATAGTTAATAATCTTTTTATTTTGTTCAAGACTTTTAAACGTAACTCTTTTACTAAGATGAATTGTATTGTCTGTAAGAGACAATCGTGAATAAGAAGGTCTATGGTCAATATATTTTGGTTTATCTCCTATATCTAACAGGAAATCATCTTTAAAAGTTATGGAAGAATTTTCTGGTGGATAAATTCTTCCAATATCATGGAATAATAATGGTAAATCAATATAATCCTTTTGAGCAAAATACTCAATATGATGAGTATTTGACAATGCATAAGTGCCCCTAAGAGTATAAAATTTTCTGCTTTATTCAAACTTTTCGAAAATGTGCGAAAAACGTTGCTAGCTATTTAGAATTAGATTTAAAACAAATTTTGAAACAAAGAAAATGAATTCACTATTTTCAATATTTTATATATAAATCGAAAATCATATTTAAAAGCCTCGTTAATTAAATCAAAACAAGGATTTTTATTTTCAACATTTTATAACTTCATTTTCTTCAAGAAAATGGTTTACAAATGGATTTTCTTATTCTTTATTTTCAATCAAATTCAAGTATACGAAACGATTTTCAAAAATGAAAACTAAAGATTAGAATAAATCAAAATTTCATATTCTCGAATTTTCGACAGAATAAAATTTTCGAACCAACAGCACAAGAATCTTATATGTAATAGAGTAAGGTTTATTTCCTTCTTTCATAAAAATCTTTCTTTTAAAATCTTGAATTAAACTTAAAGTTTTATCAAAATCTTTATCTCCAAGATTATAGGCAATTTTTTGATAGATATTAAATATTAACTTTTGGTATTTTAAATATCCACTAATCATTCCTAGAATTGCTTCTTTTTTGTTTACAATTCTATTGTCTAAAAGTGCTAAATCTATTGGAGTATCTATGCCTTCCTTAAAAGTAGTACTAATAATCATTTGTATAGATCCTATAAATCCATCCTATTTTACATCGATCTTTTTCATCTATTTTTTGAATCCTTTTTAACATTTCTTCTTTAATAAAGGGATTTCACCTTATTAGAAGTAACTTCTATATTTAAACTTCTTTAAACTAAGTCCGTAATACATAATGTTTTTTTCTTAATCCAAATTTTCCCTAAAGTTTTCGATTAAACTGCATTATCTGGGCTATATTATAATCGCTTTTTAATCTTTTTGAAAGAGATTTGACTATCAAATAATATATTCGAGAAAATCTCCTAAGTTTTCAATAATCTTGTTATCAATTATGTCACTCATTCTAAATATTCTTCATCAGAACTGGACATTTCCGTTTCTGAATCTGTTTCATAGATATCTTCATCAGTGTGTAGATCATTTAGATCTTCTAATTTATTTACTTTTATAAATTCTTCTTGTTTTATCATATTTTCGATGTCTAAATCTATTTCGATCTTCTTTTATTAAATTTATTAGATGTTCATTAGCATAATGCCCAATTTGACTGCATAAAACCTACATTCTTTTGCTTTTTTAGGATTTTTCATATAAATCGTTCTTCATTTATGTTCCAATTTTTCTAAAATATTTAGGTTTCTTCTAATAAAATATCTTCTGCCTATATACTTATAAAATCATTTATTGAATTTTTTCTTTTGTTTATATGGCTTCTTTAAATCTCCTATAACAGTGATTAAATTATTTCCTCTCCAGCATAAAACATTATCTCTTCTAATTGTTTTAGCATTTTTAATCAAGTATGCTTGATGACACCATTCACTTAACTTTTCTTTTAAAAATAAATTCTTCTTTTCCTAAAGTTACCTCAATTCACAAAAGCACTTAATAAGTGCACTCTATGGATCTCGATATTTTGAGTAGAACATATTTAGATACATAGTATATGTTCCAATCTTTCCATATATATGATAATAATAATCCTGAAAGATATAAATATATTTGTCTAAAAGACATATATTATTTAGTTTTAACTTTAATAAAGCATGAACATATTTTTCAGCATATTGAGGTGAATCTCTATCAATATATCCTTCACCAAGAAATTCAATCCTTAATAGATGAACAACTTTTGCGACAACGTCTGTGATGTTTTCACCATCTAAGGCTTGAGATTTTGTATCTGGTTTCAAAATTTGCTAGAATTGTAAAGCTTGTTTAATCATGGCCATTCCTATGTATCTTTTTGCATCATCGTTAGTCATCCTATCGACCATATGGCTAATCTTATATTGTGCTTCCCATCTATCCAAGCAGTGATGATATATCGAGTTACACCCAGATCTAAGTATATACCAAAAGGGTTTTTTCCTTCTGGCCTTAATTTATCCATTGGTGAATCATTTTCTATAGCTCTAAAAATAGAAGTAGTTCCTCTCGCTGTTGGAGTTCTAGAATGTCTAGGTCTAAATCTTGTAGCATTTGAGGATTCAGGAATATCTAGTGTGGCTGTTTCAACAAGGGTGTTAACAACTTCTACCATAGGATTTTCTTCAATTTTTAAATTATATTTAGGCATATTTAATCTTTCTAAAGTTTGACTCAAGATTTATATTTCAGACTCTGATGCGCATTCTGGGGCTTCCATTTAATCATCTCAAATCAATACTTGATTTGAGTAATAATTATCTAGAGGATATTGTTCGCATCTTCATAGTTATCAAAATTATCAAAATTATATATAATCTCACATAAAGAGTGGTACTCTAAATATATAAGGTATCCAATCAAGACTTTCTATTCTTATCATAAAGCTGTACACCTATAATTATAATATAAATTATAAGTTTCAATTAGTATAAAACTAATTATCATCTTACTTTTTCTTAAAAATCTTAATGTCTTCCTTAAGAATCATTTTCCTTGATCAAACATAGAGCTTATGATAGTCGATGGTTCCATTAATCCTGCTACCTTTCTATCTAAATCATTTAGAGTTATATGTAATTCTTTAATCAATGTTCCATAGTATTTTATTGTGTCTTGAATTATTTTTAAACTTTTTATTAATTCATTATTACTATATGGTAGATCTTTATAGGGTAGAACTATTTCAGGTTCAATCTTCATCTTCTTCATGATCATTGATCAAATGATCACCATAAGTTGTGTATTTAGAGGCTAGATCTGTCATAAATCTATTTATTATTGATCTACCAATGCAAATTAATTCATTTTGATGATAGATTGTTTCCAATCATAATTCCATATGACATAAGTGAGTTTAATCTTTCTTTCTTTTACTTCTAAACTTTGTTCTAATGTTCTCAATGGCGTTTTTATAGAATCTATATAGTTTAAAAGATGTTTACACTATAAGCAATTTGGATATGGTTCTTCCATTTCTAATTTACAGGCTCTTATACCAATTCGTGAAAAAGTCAAACTTTAATCAAAAGTCAAACTTCAATCAACTAATGCTATCATACAGTCTTAATATTATCACAAGAATCCTAAATAACACCATAAATAAGAAAATCCATAATATTATGATGATTTAATTTTTGTTTTTGCTCCATAAATTGATATTATTTATAATAATAAATAATAATAATAATAATAATAATAATGAAAATATGATATATTAATTTTTATTTTCTTTTAATAAAATATAAAAATATAAAATAGTTAAAATCTTAGATATTTTTAGATTGTTGAACTAAAGTTTTTTTTTGAGACCGATTATTGAACTAAAGTTAAAAATAAATAAAATGAGTTAAAAGTAATATATCAAATAGTTTATTTATTTTATATTCTTTTCTTAATTTAAATTTTAGTATTGCTCTCTTGTGTGGCTTTAAGGGATGATAACATTAATTTTTTTCTTTGCTTTTCTTTTCTTGTTTTTTCTTTTGGGAGAACTATATATCAGAAAAACTATTTTGAAAATAAATGCTTTCCATGATCCAGGTTACAAAAAATAATGGTTTCTAAGTCAGATTTACTTTTAAACTTTTTTAGTGACGTAAAATCAGGCCTTAAATTAAAATATTTAAAATTCAGTTAATCTATTAATTTTCTTATTTTGAATTTTCTATTAAATTATCTTAATAAATATTTTTTCTTTTTACATTTATTTAAAGCAAATAGCTGACTTATTTTAATTTTAAATTTAAATTTTTTAGACTTTTAAATTAATTGAAGTCTAAAATTTAAAACTAAATTCAAAATTGAAATATTTTAAAATTAAAGTTAGCTTTTATTTTCATTTTAAATTTTTAATCAAAATGTTTTAAATTAAAATTTGATTTTAATTAATTAGAAATAAAATAAAAACTAACTTGATTTTTAATTCTAATTTTGATTTTTTAATATTTACAAGCTTAAATATTAAGGGATATCACTTATTATATATTTAGTTAATTCAACAAAGAAAAACATATAGTAGGACAAAATGGTCTGAACTCTAAACTATTAGTTGAGGTAATGCATTGAATTGAGATGTATAGTAATACATTGAGATATACTAGTATAATATACAATAAGTACTACCATAACATCTCAATACTTTATCATAGCATATTGCACGTACTATCATAATACCTCTATATATCACCAATACGAAAAGGTAAAAGAATTGACAATTTTAGCTATTATTTGTTTTTTTCTTTGATAGTTATAAAATACAATTTTGAATTTAATTTTAAATTTTAGACTTGGAGTTTAATTTAAAAAGTCTAAAAAATTAAATTAAAAATAAAAAATTAAAAAGTCAATATTTACTTTAAAATAAATGTAAAAAGAAAAATATGTACTAGAATAATTTATTGAATTTAGTTTTAAATTTTTAGGCTTGAGTTTAATTTAAAAGTCTAAAAATTAAATTTAAAAATAAAATAAAAAAAGTCAATATTTACTTTAAAATAAATGTAAAAGAAAAATATTTAATTAGAATAATTTATTGAAAATTCAAAATAAAAATTAATAGTTAACTTTAGTTTTAAGAATATTTTAATTTTAATTTTGATTTTTAAATGTCAATTTAAAAGTTTAAAAATTAAATCTGAATTTAAAATTGAAAATAAATAAATATGTGTGAAGTTGATCTTTTATTTTTATATTAAAATTTCTATTTAAATTATATGTTCTTGGGTTAGAGAGAGAGGGACGGAAGCGAAAGAGAGAGAGGAGGAAGGTGGGATAGAGAGAGCGGAGGAATATGTGCCATAAGGGTATTTTAGAGATTTTTCTTTTCGTGACTTACAATTTTTTTTTTTTCTACATTTATTTTCAAAATAGCAGCCTACACATGGTTCTCCCATTTTCTTTTTCTCCATTAGTTTTGTTCTGTTTCAGAGAGGGCTATTGTAGTATTATACTTACAACTATGGGGGTTTTTATATAAAAATTAGCTTTTAATATAAGAAACTATCCAACAACTTAGGTTCTGAAAACTGTTTTGAAAATAATTTGTAACAGCAGTTTCTAAAGCTTTGTAAAATAAGATCTGCTTGAAAACTAAAAATATTTTAAAGATTTTTTAAATTTTTATTAAATTAATTTTTTATATTTAACATTCTATTTTAATCATTCTACACATTTATATCTATTTTTCATTACTAAGGTATCTTACATGTGTTTTTCTAGAGATTTTTATTTTAGAGATCAGCAAATTCTAAAAAACCATTACTCTATAAACCTTTAATATCCAGATTTTGATTTTAAAATCACATAATAACAGTAATTTTTAGTTAGATGAGAAAATGGTTTTGCAACCAAAAAATAAGATAATGAATTTGAAAGCTGTTTTAAAAATAAAAACAAAAAAGGTTACTGGGGCGCGTGCTCATACAATTTTTGAAAATTATTTTTCTCCTGAAAATAAGAAAACAAAAAAAAAATAACACATTTGTTCCATTTTATTTTTATTTTTTTATTTTAAAACACATATACCAAATTGAGAAAAGAAAACAATTCTTCAAAAACACCAGAAACTTTTTTGGCTATAGTTTTTGAAAATTGTCTTTTGCTTCAAACTAAGAGAATATGGAAAACATATTTGGTTTTTTTTTTTTTTTAAAACATAGAAATTTTTTTGTTTAGAAAAATACAGAAAACATTAAATTTATAGAATAAGAACAAGGCATCAAAATGGATAAAAGGAGTTCTTTTTAAAAAAAAGAACCAAACAAGTGCTAGAAAAATTCAATTCAATTTTGGGTAGGGTGGAAAATCATAATCATGTCCATCATGGAGAGAGAGAGACCACGCAAACGGACCTAGTGGTCGAGATCAGAACTTTTTGAGTAGAGGTTTGAGAAATGATGCATAAATCCACCCACAAGAATGGAATTATAACATAATACAATGAATGATAAATAGAGCAGTCAAATTACTAAATCCAAAGAATGACTAGGGATATGCTAGAGAGAGAGAGGATTGATTTATAAGTTGGTTCCACACTGAAAGACAGGATGCAACATCATCCTTCCCTTGGCTTTCCTCTCGTCAAGAACTTTCAGTTACGCATCCTCGTCTCACCTGATTTTTTCAAGCTCCCTAAGATACCATCAATCAATTTGTCATGATTATTATTCCCATGGTCTGAAACAAAAGAATAGGTCTTGACAGGTCTTTGCTTCTTTCTGCAGGTTACTGGAGGAGTGTCATCCTCGGTGGAAAATCCAGACGACGACGACTTCAAATCATGGCTGAACAATCAGTCATGCCATCAACATGTCCTACCATATCCCTTCTTATTATCTTCTTTACTGCTGTACCATGAATCAAGAATACGGATTAATGAGCTGTCTTCCTTGTTTATTTTAGGCCTCTCTTCTTGCCTGTCAATTCCAGGTGAGAGCGAGGCCTCCTCCCCTTCCGTTTCTGAAAAATCACCATCATCATCATCATCTGATGTGCAACGTTCATAGTCAAGATGTACCTGTCTCATTCTCTCTTCTTTTTTCTTCCTACTTCTAACTCTGATTTCATTTCATTTCTGTTACAATTTGTGTCCACAACAGGCCCAAGTTCTTCCAATATAGTGTCAAGACCATCTTCCTTCCTGGATGCATCAGACAATTTGCAATATGAATCAGCTACCTCTCCACTGTCATTGTTCTCCTGACCATTACTATCAGAACTTTCCGAAGTGAACTCTTGAAGCCGTCCAGGAAGGAACAATGTATCCAGATTCTATGTTCATCCCAGGCATTATCTGCAGAAGTGATGACAATCTTTGCAGCCAAGTTTCTGCACATCAAGTGGATAGTCATACCCTCTCTCTAGGAACAATTTTCTAAAGCTACCCATATTGAATCCTTCTGGGTATTCCTTCAAAATCTCATCCACAAGCTTTTGACAATGGGCTAATATCTCCCTTCTAGATCTGTCCGGCGTTTTATTCTCAATGACAGGTTGAGATACTCCAGTATGAGGTAACCTTTGATCTCTCTCTTCTCCATCATTTTCCAGTTGCCTCGCAAGTTTGATTGTGATTAAAAAGCCTGGTTGAAGATAGAGCCTAACCCATTTGAAAATGAGGTTGACTCTGAACTAGATCTCTTCCCCAACAGGCTGAATGATTTTGAAAGGTGAAGTTTGAGTGGGGTTTTCTTCAACCCATTTTTTATCTGAAATTAATAACCACTCAAGGAAGCAGATCAGTTCCCATGAGAGATCCAAGAACCAGAGGCCCTTCCTTGCGCAGATTTTGTGCCATTTGTTCCCTGAGGTAGATCAGAAAAGTCAAGAAATGTTATACCATGACATTAGCAGCAACTCTTATAAAAATTTAAAAGATTAAATGAAGTTTTAAACTCCTGTACTGGTATACCATATTTACCACAAAAAAAGTTTGGCAGTGATTACCAAATGTAAAAAAGCAATTGGAGATACAACTTCATTATATGATAATAACATCAATCACGCTATTAAACAATAGCTTTTAATGAGTAAAAATTTGACAAATGTTTTAACTGGACAGATGAGTTTAAATTGAACACACAAGAATGCATCCTCCATTTCTCTGAATGTGAAAATGCATTTTTAAGGGTTACAAATGATAGACCAACATTCATTTTATTCAGACGTTTTGCCAAAAAGTTTCACCCAAGACTCCTAATGACAACGTTAGCTATCTGCATCCTTTTCTCATCACTCACTCATGGATTATAGCCGAGATATGTCCAAATACTTCCTTATATAGGCAACAAGCATACCAAGGTCCTCCTTAAAATTCATTAATCAAACCCATGCTCAAACTTCCTCTTCCCACCTCTTCTAAGACCAAACTCTTCTTTTTCAGCAAGAAAACTGGCTGACTACATATCAAATGATACTAAAACTCCTCTCCTACCCCATTCCACAGAGAACTACCAGCCAACTTCTCCAACCTCTCTGATGCAGAACACAGAATCATAACATGAGATGGATCAAGAAATAGACAACATGCCACCACTAGTAATGAGTCCTCCCTTTAACCACATCTCAAATGCCATTTGCAAGAAAGGCACACCACTATAACTTTTTTACTGTACTTCTATTTTGCCTATTTAAAAGGACACACCAGTTGTAATCTCCAATAATTCCTCATCAACTTTCTATCACAACCATAGACCTTTTCTTTCCCATCTCGCTCATTAGCTTGTTACTTACTACTGGGTGAGGATGAATATAACAATTTAACTGCTAAAAATTTAAGTTTAAGATAACCAAACAATTTCAATTCATTAAGTATATATAATAATAATAATAATAATAATAATAAAAATAATAATAATAAATTCTTAAAGTAAAAACAATTAAGTAATGAATTTCAACTAAACAAGTTCACTAAAATTCAAATTAAAGTTATCTTAAGTTCATAAGCATTAACATTTTAGTTTTACAAGGGTGTAATCTTAATGACAATAGAGAAAAAATCCTAAAGCAAGTTGGGTAATAGTAAGCTACAGAAACTAAAAGAAAAGCACGATAGCATAGACCTGGTCCTCGACTAGGAGACAAGTACTGAACCTTTTGATGTAGCCAAAAAGTTTGATGTACTCAAAAGTCTCTGAGAAACAATCATGCTTTTCAGAATAACTCTTAATCTGGTTTGATCTCTCCCCGGATTGGTCACTCAATACATCAGACTTTGGGCTAGCGCTCCAAAATTTACACCAATTTCTAACCTTGTTGAAGAAGTTAGAGCTTGCAATAGAGTTATCATCATTCGTTTCAGAGCTCACAGTAGTTTCCTCTCCTTAAACAGCTCATGTTTAATGAAAAAAATTGATGCCTTTCTATTGGACCAGCTTGCTGGCTTTTTGGAATCATACATTTTTCCTCCGTTTTGGTCTTCTCAAAGCTATCATCACAAGGACCACATTTTTCAGGGACTCTATTAATTTCCTTCTCAAAATCACCATCCTTGCGGCTAAACCATTTTCTGGACCATATCTTTTTAAAGAAGCTTACTTCAGGCAAAGATTCTTGTCCCTCGACAAGAGACAAATCCTTAGTTGCATGTACATTAATTGTTTCAGCATCCTTCTGGCCAAGTGGAGGGGGCTCTTCCTCTTTCTTTAGAGGCTCTTCAACCTTTAGTTCTGGGGATAGAGGCAGGGATGACTTCGCATTCACACCTCCACTAGCACAAATTTCCAACTGATCATGTTGTAGCTTTGGTTTTAAACCAGGCTCCATGTTTTCACTATTAGAAACAGGCCCCACTGTTACAGGTGGGAAATGGACTCAACAGGTTCAGGAATTTAATTTAATGACCCGTATTACAAGATCCTGGCCATCTGCTCTAGATTGAAGCTTTAAAATGTTGGGCATGGATAAAAGAAACATGGAAAAATTTTTAAATCCATAGAAATCTTTGTCAATTTTCATATTTCTTCTCAACTCATTACGGAGGTCTGTGATGGAAATCCCTTTAGGGTGTGAGTTTAATATATGATGAATCTGCCTTATCACCATCCTTGGAACTGGACGAAGCTTAGTATCGAAACAACTCAGACAGCTCCTCAGCCTGTGAGATAAGATGGTGGCTCAACAACTGAGAATGGATCTTCCAAAGGGGCACCTTGAATGACCATACCAAGAACCATAGGGACCATCCGGGTTGGTTAAAAATGCTTCAGTCAGGTTTTCCCTCTAGCAAGCATTCAATTCCACATGATACTTGCTGCTGCAGAGAACCTCAGGAGTGGATCCTGGACTGAGCAAGACATTATGGATTGTTCATTCTTAACTGGTGTAAAATACTAGCGAAATCCCTATCACCTGAAATTAAAAAAAATGTGAGTGGTGGATTTTGAGAGACCAACCATAGATCCTGAAAGACCTGTATCAGCACTGTTCTTTCCACCTGCATTAACAAAAATATTGCACAGTATAAAAATTAAGATGCAGCAAGGTCAATGTAAGTAGGCAACCAATTCATCGCCAATTCCAGTGGCCATGGTTCACCACATCTAATCATGGCCATATGACTCCTCATCCCACCCTGCTTAATACTTAAAAATTAAAATGAACAGAAAAAGAAAAACACCAAAACTACGAATTTCTCACCCACTTAAAGATGTAAAGGTTCAATACCAAAGCAGATCAAATTATAAATCCAAAGAATAATACAAGAATTTGTATCAAATATCTAATTATGTTAGGAAAAAAAAAAGTTACTTTAGCACCAGAAAAAGAAAAGTGAAACGCCACAGAGAACTTATTATTAAGGTTTCAGAGCTAAATAGAGATAAGAACCGTGAAGAAAAAAATCTAAAAGGGAAACAAAATCAAGATACCCTAGAAATCACTGCACAATTTCACAACTTCCCATAGTTTTTCTTTTTGCATATATTTGTGTTTTGTTTGTTTCACTCTAAAATACAAGAAAACAAAAAGAAATTAAATTTTCAGATTAGTTTGTCATCATTTGGGACCTGAAAATAAATAACTCTATAATTAACCTAAACATAATAATTTGGGTTAGCCAAGTTATGCTGAGGTTTTCTAAAAACTAAACATGAACCATGCTCAAGGATTTTTCTGTTCAATGTTTGTTTGGAACAATTTTCTATTACCATACTTTTCTTGAACTGAAAAATATATAAATAAAATGAAAAAAAATTCATTTTTTTTGAGGTCCTAGAAATAAACATGTTTTGGGAAATAAAAATTCAGAGTTCCCAACAAATATTCTATGCCGAAAACAAACTGAACACTAAAACAAACTTTTTCTACAGATTGGAAAAGATGAAATGTGAAAGCAACATAATTCCCTCCTCATTAACATGTATCTGAAAAACAAAATCCAAACAATTAATAAATGCTAGACAAACTGTAGTATATGATTCTAACTCAGCTTAACTGAACGCTTTTCTCATATTTTCTTAGAAAGCAGGGAACTCAGTAAGTCATTCTATTCACAGAACCTTAAACTCATTCCCAGACTGTATTCAAAACATCGGACAAACAAAACAAACCTTTAGGAACATGAACGAGTTTGACTCCCGTAGAAGACAAAGCCTCCTGATTGGATCTCGCGAGCTGCGTAACATCACCAAAAGCCGTAATCTGAAGGGGACCCTTGATTCCATTAACCCTAATGGCAGCCATAATGCTATGCTTAATTTTGAAGACATTGATACCCGTCGGGATATTACAGTTCTCAAAGTCCCACCACACTGGGACTTTCACGTTTCGGGACTCATCCTCGTGCCGTCTATGAAAATGAGAAGACGATGGGGTTGTAGAAGTTGGCCAGTGAAAATTAAGAAAAGGAATGGCGGTGGAGAAGAAGAACAAAGACAAAGAGAAAATTGGGCCTGGAAGAGGATTTCATAGTGGATAAGGAGAATTTAGTCTAAAAAATGGGGATTTCGGCAGTTAAATAGGATATAGGCTTTGAAGGAGAGTTGAAGAGTTGCAGAATGGGAAGGCTTTGAAGGAGGAAAGAAAGCTCTAAACTCATTAAACCCTAGTGCACGTGTCGCGTTCGTGGCATTGCCTTTGGGTTCTCAGGAGTTTAAAGCCCATATGAGTTAATTGGGCCATATTTTAAGCCCATTATGAATTAACCTTTTGGCATTGTTTGATTTATTGATTATATAATAAACGAATCTAGATCCGAAGAATGACCCATTTTAGAGGGGTAGCCGCCGTGGTACCACCTTTTCAAAATTAAGAATAAAGGATTTGTTTGCTTCCTATTGTTATTATTTTTAAATTGTTTTTTATAATAGTTTTTAAAAACATATAAACATTATTTTGGTATTTTTTTTTAAGAATTTAGTATTTTGTGTTCTTTATATTTTTCAAAACAAAAAATTAAAATAAGAAACCAAACATATTTTTTATGTTTTTTTTGTTTTTCAAAACAAAAAATAATTTTCAAAAACTACAATCTAAAGGCCCTAAATCTCCTCATCTTTTATTAATAAAAATTCAAAGCGAAATAATGAAAATACCCATCTTTACTAATACATCTACCAAAAATCATAATAATATTAAGGCCCGTTTGATTGTTTGAAATATTTTAAACAGTTTTCAAGACTATTTTTTGTGTTTTAAATAAAAATTATATCTAAGCCGAATTTTGAAAATCATTTTTTTGTTTTAAAAAAAAACAAATAAAACATATTTAATTAGTTAACAAAAATGAACATGCATCATTCATCACTCCTTCCTAGTGCTTACAAACGAACGTCATATCTAAACCACATGCACATCATAAATTCATTTGGGACCCATAAACTAATATGGATGTGATCAAATGTACTCATGGAGTCATACAACAAAGAAATATTTGTTATTATTAATGAAATAAAATAATGGTTATCAAAACTTCTTATTACATTAAATACATACATATGTACAAACCTTAAACCATGATTGCCTTAAATCACCACAAAAAATATTTAGGATTACTAGCAACATTAGGAAGATAAACTCATTGGACATATTGCTAGGACTTGTGGAGTGATAATCTTTATGAAGTATTGAAATTAGTATGATACAACCTTTAGTTGCATATCATGTCCTACTATTACTATTAGTAAGTAGATTGCAATTGCCTCTTTAAATGAAACTAATTATGTATCCTTTGAAGATGATCATAAGGCTAAAAATGTTTCTTTAGTGCATAAAATGGCTCATAGCATGTTTGATAAAGACTATCTATTATATCTCTTATAATTTATGCATGATTTGATATTAATAATGTTCATTGAGGTGTCTTGCATAAAAATATTTCCTGGTTTGTCACCATTCTCTTCAAAATATAAGATTGACTTATGTAGTAAATTGTTGTTTGTGCTTTTTTCATCCATCATTCACTTCAAAAAATAAATAAAAACTTACAATATAAAATAGCATTAAATGAACATAAAGATATATATAAGTTTCATAACCATGAATAATATATATAAAATGAAAGAGTAAAAAATAGCATTAAAATGAACATAAAAGATATATATAAGTTTCATATCCATGAATAATATATATAAAATGAAAGTATTGTATGACAACATCCAACTACCTGTCTTCACGTGATAATATTTTGTGTGACATGTATAGACATAAAAGGCTTATATATACATAACACTAGACACAGAATTTAAGTGTCAATAATAACAAAGTGAAGAAAATTCATGGAAAAGAATGATTTAAAATTCAGATGTTGAATAGGACAATAATCATATAAGAATAAATTGAAAACAACTAATGGCAGTGAGAAACCTTTAAGAAATTCAAAGATCTCACTTAATTACTAAAAGGGCATAAAATATTGTAAGAGATACATATTTTTCGAACTAAAATTTCTATTGATGTTAAGATATGATATTAGTTTTTAGTTTTCTAAAAATGAGTAAAGTAAATGATTTATGATATGCATCATCAATTCTAGCATCATGTTTTTCTTAATTTTGAAGTTTTTTAAATTTTAATGTTTTGCTCATGCTGAGAATTATTACTTAATCATGTTATAATAGTGAAATTTGTCTTCTTTTTTAGAGGAAATACGGTTATGTAGTTTAATAAAAATTCTCTAAACTGAAATAGATGTGACACCCCAACCCGAGGTCCGGTTGATAACCAGTCAACCCATGAAATATTCATGGGCGTCGGATGGTCCGATGTCCACGTTGGTGAATCCCATTCACAAGGACTCATTTATTTATATTTTTCTTGCAAATATACAACTTCCCATATTATTATACAAGAGTTTGATATACAACTCTTTTACAAACAAAAATATATAAAAACAGATTGTCTCGATATATTTTACAAACATAGTGTTCAAGGCCACAACCTGACCCTCTTCATACTCACGGCCTCGAAGGAGTGCCGTTCTCTCGTGTATATGAAAGGGTGATCCCACGACGGGGTGAGCAAAGTCCAGTAGATATATCTCCTACAAGGGCTACTCCCCACCTAAGTGCACATGCAATGCCAGTTATACAATTACACACCTGAATGCCTACATGTCATGAATAAGATGCGACCAATCATGACCCAATCCGAGTCCTTACTGATTTCCTCACACATACATATGCCAAGTGTGAAAAACCGTCCATTCCGTCCATTACCAATTTTTCCAAAACAAAATCTTTATTTTAATTTTTTATTTTTATTCAGACGGAGTCTCAGGGATACGATGTGGACGGAGTCTAGATCAATACTTTGGTGACCTCAGAAGTATTGTGGACAATCTCATCTGATACTTTGGTGATCTGCGAGTATTGTGGACAATCTCCGTCATTGCTTTGGTCGGACTCAGGAAATTACTATGAGCAGTCTACGAAAATCATTTGCATTCTTGATGTACTATCAAACCCCGAGCAAGGGATTAAGATCATTTCCATGTACTCACTATGTATTTGTACTTATACATAAATAATGCAAGTGTCATTTCATGATGTATGTACGCTACATGTCACATGCAACATATAAATCACACATTACATGTCAAGTGTCATGGACAATTATGTTTAATGCATATAAATTATTTTCATTTTTATCACATAATCACGCCATTTACACATAAACATATTATTCAATTTACAATAATAACACACATT
This sequence comes from Tetrastigma voinierianum, assembly GCA_016808115.1. Lineage (NCBI taxonomy): Eukaryota > Viridiplantae > Streptophyta > Magnoliopsida > Vitales > Vitaceae > Tetrastigma > Tetrastigma voinierianum. The sequence goes on along the minus strand of JAEQBH010008265.1, from coordinate 27,831 downwards.
AGCCATTCACGGCCATACTTAGTCTCGTAAAAATCTAGACTTAGTCCAGAAATTCCAGCATTTGTAAATGTCACACAAAAATTCAACACGTAATTTCACCTTTCGAGCCGCTGCGACCTTGGCATTCGGATACAGCTGGTTTTGAAACCCCGAAGTTCAAAACCCAGGAAACGGACCGTTCCTCAATTGTCCATGACTGAACCTGTTTCATCCCATGTGTTAGCTGGAAGCACTTCATGTTAGTAAATTCCTAGGTTCAATAGGCTTTATTGAGAGTCGAAACGCACAAATCGGAGTTCGGACGGGAAAGTTATGGCCATCCAAAGTTGGAGTTACTAATTTGCAGGGGTGGTGCAGAAATTTGGGCATACCCCCATTTTCCATTCTACCCAGATTTGCTCAGTTCGAGAAGCCGTGCTAGGCCTCGATGGTCTTGGGAACTCATATACTTGGACCATGATTGTCCCGACCAAGCAGTACAATGAAATGGTCGCCTCGAAGTGGGGCGAAAATTTAAACTAGGCGTGAAATGAACCCAAAGTGGAGGCCCTACCTCTTGTAGCGCGATTGGGGTTCTTCGCCGTCAGTGCAGCTCCTTTTGCTCAACACTCCTTCCTTTTCATCTTTCCTTTCCCTCTCTTCCTTTTCTTTCTTCCTCATTTTCTTCTCTTTTCTTAACTTCCCTTTCAGGTTTTCTTTTCTCTACATTTACGTTTTTTTTCCTCCTATTCTTGTTTCCTCTCTTCTCGCACCCTTCCCTTCCACTTTTGCTTTTGTTCTCCCTCCTCTCTAAAGGCCGATCCATTTTCTTCCTTTCTCAATTCTAGTGACACATGGGTTTCATATGTACTTCCTTCACCATCTTTTCCATAACAAATTGTCTACATGACACTAGCATCTCCTTTGTGAAACTCCAAGAAAATCTAATTTTCTGAAAAAGAGCAAAATGGTAATTTCGGTCAAAATTCGGAAATTTTCTAGATCTTGGATGACGAAACGGACTTCACCGTTGGAATCGTCTCGCGAAATCTAGCTACCACATTGAATTTCGTCAATTCTAGGCGGTCGAGTTTGTATTTTCGAACAGCAGCGTAATCACGGGACACTTGACACATTTTGGGTAGCTCCACGAGTGCCACGATGTCAGTGCGGAAATGTCCAGGTCAACGAGCTCAAGTGTGGGGCCCATGTGGACATGTGGCGTCTTCTAATTGGATAGAAATCAAAGGTGGGTGGATGAAATGGATAAGGAAATCCAATGAGCCAATGATAGCTTGACAAGTGGCAAGTGAGAGGGACAAAAGAATACATTTCTTCTCCATTTGGCCGGGTACGTGCAGTAGGGGAGAAGGGAGAGCAAATTTTGGAAAAATGGAGGGTTTTTAGAGAGAGAAAGTGCAACTTCTCTCTAGATTTCCTGGCTTTCGGACCGTCGGTTCGCGTCGGGCCAAAAAGCAAAGTTGTTCTATGTGGCAAGGGCTACACGTGGGCACCGGTTTTGAGAAGTTTCGACAACTCCAAGAGGTAAGGGTTTTCTCCTACTTGCTTTAATCCTTGTTTAAGAGCTTTGTAAATGATTTAGAGTGTTTGAGGTCGTGAATGGCCAGTTTGGTGGAATCAAAACTTGGGCCGGTGTTAAAAATTTGGAACCACGTTTTGGACAGTTTAGGGACTGTTTGGGTGGTTTGTGTGATGGTATACAGTGTGAATTCTCAGTTTCAGGTGTTATTGGGCGGAGAAATGGTCATGGTTGGTTACACAAGTGGAGCCGATGTTTAGTGAATTTGCCGCGAATAATGTCAGCCACTTTATCGTTTAAGACATTAAAAATAGTCTCGGTTTGCTTAGTTGGACAAAACGTCTATGTATTATTTGCATAAAATGAGTGGCTTGAATTGTGTGGAAAATGAGATGTTAATGCATGCTAATTAATGTTTTAACATAGCGTTTGAATTATATAAAAATATAATTGTGTGAGAGCCATTGGAATTAAATTGGATTGTTGATTATTTCGAGTAGGCTAATTTTGATATTGTGCTGGGAATTGAATAACATGATGTTTGTGAGTTAATTGTGTTAATATATATAATTGATATATATTGACATGTGTGGTTTGAAATGGCATAATGCATTTTTCATATCTGCCAAGGGGCAACTTAGAAAATTAGGTGTGGCATGGCATGAAGAAAAGAAAAAATGGAAAATGGTTGTGAAAGGAATTTCAAGGAAAGATTTTCGAAAATTGCCTTGGAGAGTTGTCGCAGTTTATCTCGAGTTGACCCATGACTGACTTCGAAAAAAATTGCAGCAAATTCGTAGCGGAGGGTAGTAATATATTTGAAGCTTCATTGGTGTGTTTTTCGAGAACAAAAATCTTTTGTTTTGAAAACAGTGTTTTCTCTCATTTGGCTTAGGCATGCGTGAGGGAGTCAGTGAGGGCTCGAGAAATGGTAAAGGGTGAGTCGCATTTTCATCCATATCACGTAGACATTCAAGTAGGATCATGTATTTGGCAGAATGTGTTTGTCTTTGAATCATTGCATGGGCACTTAGGTGGGGAGTAACCCATGTAGGATAATTCAACTACTGGGCATTGCTCACCCTGTCGAGGGATCATTATTTCAGGTACAGGGAGTATTCGGGAAAAAGACGCTCATTAGAGGCCACTTTTGAGAAGAAAGCCGACATGTGGCTTTGGTAGATACTTTTGTATAACATGTATTAAAATTTTAACCCTTAATATATGTTTGTATTAAGAGTGATGTATCAACTCTTGAACTATTGCAATATAGTTGGATGTATTTTGATGAGTATGATGTGTAGGCCAATGTGGCCATTTTTACTCATGTATGGGTCTTTTGATATGAGACAAAGGTATTCTGCGGGTTGAAGGGTTGTCAACGGACCCTCGGGATTTAGGGCGTCACATCCTTCCCATGTGACACATGGCCACCAAGCTTCTTGCCATGTGGTATCCCCCACCCACATGGCCCCTCTTGTGATGGACATGATGTTGTGTGGCATCATGCCACATGTCACCGCATCATTTACTGTTTCACCTCCAAGAGCTCACATTAAATTTTGACCGACTTAGAATTCAACGTAATTCTCCATGGTAGCTAGATTTTGTGAGACAAATCCAACGGTATAGTCCATGTCGTCATCCAAGATTTAGAGATTTTCCGGTTTTGCAATTTTTACTGTAATGGTAATTTACCGTATTAAAGAAAAAAATTTCAAATTTACCAGGGTTTTCACATTCTCCCCCACTAAAAAGAATTTTGTCCTCGAAATTTACACACATATACATTCAAGTCTTATGCATATGCAACAACCATTTTATCATTAAATGACTAACCACGTACCTTCTTCCCCAAATAGAAAGGGATAACTGGCACGCATCGTGTCCTCAGGTTCCCATGTTGCCTCCTCCACTCTACAGTGTTGCCATAATACTTTCACTAGCCTCACGGTCGTGCGTTGCAAAGCCTGCTCTTGGCTTTTCATAATACGTACTTGTGACGCCCCCAACTTGGCACACAGTGTCAAGCGAGGGTGTCATATTTTATTTTATTTTTTATTTTTATAAACTTATAACCTTTAAGCTTGTTCATTCATGTAATGTTAAACATTTAACTTGTACTATATTTTGTAGCAGCGGATTACAAAATATATACAAGCTCCATTTATGGAAGTGTTCAACATTTACAATATTTTTATTGTTTACAAAAACAAAACATATACAAAAATAGACCAAAAGGTCTTTAGTGGGCACCTAGTAGTGTGTTGGCGCGGTTGCGATGTGGAGTGTACGGACTTCTGCGTTTCTACTTCTCTTGTACACACTGCGGATGAAACACGTGCTAAACTTACCTCAACTTAGTGGGAATTAATACATATGGATGACTTCTAATAAAGGTCATCACACTTCTATACACATGCATACACATCTAACATATCATATCATTTAAACATACTTATACTTATTTCATATTTACTTATCATAACATGTTTCATTTCTTATCATTTTACATTTTGCTTCATGTTCTTATCACAATATACTTGTCATCGCTTAGCGGTTCTATGCTTCTCTTATCATATCATATCATTTCATATGTCATATTCAAGTCATTTGTTTTATATTTCATGTCTGCATAAACCTTAGAAGTGGATAAATGAAACTATAAGGGCCCCATTATTTGTACTCCTTTATGCAATGATGGTCTATAAGGGCCGAGAAGGCGCTAATATCATTGTAAAAGACAATGACCATCTATAAGGGCCTGAAGGTGTTTGTAACACTATAAGAAAAAAGACTTATCTTAGCAGTTCTTATTTGTCATCGTATGTGTTATATGTCATCCTTAACCCGTAGTCTTATATGTCATCTATTGCGGTGTCAAGGTAGGTGTATCGACAACCTTGACATATATAAATGTTATTGAATGTGTTTTCTATTAATCAATATAACTTCTCTCACACTCATAATATGTCCAAGGTTTGTGTTCAAATAAATCATGGTTTCTTTAAAAATATGTCAAGGTAAAGTCTTCCACCATAGATTTTAAATTGGAATTAGAAGCATATGTCATGATAGCCTTTGAAAAATTTAAAAATAAGCTTTTAATGTTGCAATGAAGAAAGTATGATGCAAAATAACTTGTTGGCATATTGAAAATTGTTGCTTAATCTAAACACTTATTACAAAATATACCTTGTTTTCATAACTAAGACTTTATCTTGTTAACCACAATGCACCATATAAATATGCATGTAGCTATTAAAAACACATGTACATATATTGTGTTAATTTGAATTAAGTTGTCCTCCTTTCAATATACAAACAAAATAATATATTCAAAAGAAGCTAAGCAACTTTACTTAGAACAAAAGATACCAAAAGATAATGTAAATCAAGTTCTATTTATAATACATACATCAAAAATAAAAACTCATAGAACCAATAGATAAATTATACAACCAAAATATTAATAACCCATGTATGTATATACATCTTTAAATGTCTCTATGCAAAAAACCACCTTGAGTCTTTCACTAACCTGACCTGTAGCCAAAAAAATAAATAAACAAATGACACTAATTAATTATTAGTTGAAGATGAAATCCATGTAATAAAATCTTAGTAACTACACAAACTTTAATCTTACCAAAATAACAACTGTACTACCAAAAAATATTAGTAACACATTCGTATATACATCTTGAATCTCTGTAAAAAATACCATCTTGAGTCTTTCATTAACTGATACCTATACCAAATAAAATAAGGAAATAAAAAAAATGATATTAACTAATTATTGATATAAGATGAAACCCATATAATGAAACTTTAAGAACTACACAAACTTTAATCTTACCAAAATAAGCGAAAATTTTGTAGTAGAGTTATATACTTGTCTGATAGGCAGTATATGACATAAGTCAGGCTGAAAGGAGAAGTTATATTGTGATACAATATTCTATATCGCAATACAAGGCAGTAGAAGATCACAAGCATCACAAAGATCATTCGCACCCGGTGAAATTTCGCACGATGCGAGAATTTTCGCACTAAACAACAACTATTTTAATTTAGCCCATAACTTTCTCATCGAACTCCGTTTGGGCAATTTTGATGCCGTTGGAAGCTTAAAGAGTGTAGAATCCAAATATATCTAGAAATAACACTTTTGAAATTATGTTGAAGGTGTAATTTTTAAAATACTCCAACTGATCACTTTTTTCCTCTCTTTTCTTCTCCTAACTTGTTTATTTGAAGCCCAAACGGAGTGAATAAGGTGTCGATGGAAAGCTTACGAAGTCTCCTATCCAACAACAAGTACATTTCATCAAGGAGGTAGCACTTCCTTCTCTAACTTTCCAATCCGAGCCCCATTGCGGACAATGTGACATTTGGTTGGGGGGAGAGTTAGCGAAGGAAGTGGCATCTATTTCACGATGCAAACCAAGACAAAGTGTATTGTCGTTCTTTAAGTCTTTCCCTTGCAATACAGTTTCTAGACAATTCAAGGAGATGTTGAGTTAGATGGAAAAATTGAAGGCACATTGATATTAGGATAATAGTGGGAGGTGAGGATGTGGAGCCTGATAATGTGCGACACTAAACCCTTAGAGAACATATATTTAGTAGATTAACATGAGTTAGTTCTAATATGAGAATATAATTTGCTATGATATGAAGTAACAATCAACTTACAAAAATAAAAAGACGTCCATACCTCCCAAATGCAGCTTCCCGAACTTGAATGCCTAACACTAAGTGAGCGTCGAAGAATTCCATAATTTGGTGAGGTAGCGATCATGTAGAAATCAGTTCTCTCTGCAAGGAAAAAACTATGATGAGCACTTTCTTAACCATACCATAATGAAAATGAATTCGAACTTGTGATCTAACATGTCTCTTTCTTAAGAGAAAGACAATGAAGCTTATCAAAATTTATTTTCATTTATTGAAAAAATATAGATATTTCAAATAATTGAATACTCTGTTTGGTCTCGAGAGATTCTCATTAGGAAGAAATAGAAAACATGTAAAGGACCCTTCTTCTTATAGGTTGAAAACATGTAATTAACTATTGATTTTCCATTATATAATCAACACACAATTCACACGAGTTGTAATTAACTATTGAAAACATTATAGGTTAACCATCCTGAAATTCACACTTTTCCTCAATAAGTCATAAGAAATCCACATGAATCTAATTACAATTATATCCACATGAATCCTCTAAAATCTAGATTCAAGTATATTTTGCTTGATTAAAGAGACAACATTATCAATAATATAATTACAATGACAAATAAAAAAGATGAAATATTTTATTTTTCACCTTGACTTAAAGAGAATATTTTCTTTTTCTTACGTATTGAAACGATTTCAAAGGAAAAAGAAAGATAAAAAATACCAATTTGCGATTGGAGAGAACATGAACCATAAACACAATTTCTTTTCCAGTTATATCCACACATTGCTCCCAATCACGAATCGGAGAGCAAAAACAATCAAACCGAAGCATAATATAGAAGCGGGAAGCGAAGCGGATCATGTATGTCAATCAAATAGCCTTAATTCTTTTATTTCGTCAAGATCCCTAAGGAATTGGGCGATGCATTTTTAAATATGAACATAGATAACCATAATAAAAATAAAATTGCTATTCAACGTTCATCCCTAAACCCTAAAAAGGTTTCATAGAAGCATGCATACATAAACAAAGATACAAAGATGAAACAAAAAGGCATGATTTTGGCACATTAAACAAAGCGATGATATATAGAGGAGAAAGCAGTGGTGGCTTGCTCAAGAAAGCTGGGTGTGGAATCTACAACCCATGTATGAAGAAATGGAAAACCAGAGAAATGAAAAGGAAGGAAGGGGCAAAGAACACATCCAAACACACAAACCCTTTAGTACCAACCAACGATCTCTCAAAATACTAGAATCTACCATCGAGTCATGGATCTGCAATGCAATCTACCTCGCCTTCCTCTAACACAACTTACTCATGGATTTTGAGAGAAACAATTATGAACATCATCAATTGAGATCAAATGCGAGGAACAACATGATAGGAAGAAAGTTTATCGGCAAAGGCATCACAAAGAGGTTTTGGCTGGCGCTTATGTTTCAGGTGAAAAGGAGAGAGAGAAGAGATGTGGGTAGGCAAGAGGAATTTGGGAATGGGAGGCAGGTTAAATTCAAGAGGACTCCGTGATGCGAAAAGAGGGAGGGAGGAAATTGAAGGTTTTGAAAATGGAGGAGAGGGAATCTTGCCTTAAAAAAAGGGAGATAGTGTAATTAAATATAATCTATCCTTATAAAAATAATTCTGGGACATCAATGTTCAGAAATAATATTTTAGAAACAAAATTTAAAAATCAAAACTTCAATGGTGTCCACTTCTTTATAAAATAATAAAATTATTTTTTTTTTATAATAATTGTTGGCTTAATTTTTTGCAAAACTAATGTCTCGAAATTAGTTATTTTAAATGCAACATATTGAGTCATTCACATAATCTTAATCTTTGAACCTAATTATTTTATTCAATTTATCTATATTTTATAAATTATTTATTATTTTAAAATGATTTATTATCTGAAATTTTAATTTTAATTTATTCATTTGAGTTGAGTCACCATTTGTTTTTTTAAACATAAAGTAAGAAAAATTATTCCTTTGAAAATCTAAAAATTGTTTTTGTTGTGGATTGCTCTCAAATTTTAAAAACATAGGGCTCATTCTTATAAAATATATAAATTTGGAAATTAAACATCTTATTAAGGGACCCTTACAATTTTATATATTAATATTCAACGTATAATGCATTTATTCAACGGATAGAAGCTTTAATAAGTAAAAATTCTAGTAAATTCTATGTGTTATTATTTTTTTCCACACCCTGACATATATAAATATTAACTAACGTACTTATAATCTTGTCAAGGTTCCATCATCCCAAATCATGAACAAATACAACAAGTTTTATGTATGTCATTATTGCTTTGAAGTAAGTTGTATATGTCATAATTGTTAATTTAAATATTAGACAATATTGACATGTATTGTCATAAGTCAAGATAATATATGTCAACGATTTTTCAGAGGTAATGACCCAAACGAGGCCAACCGATCAAGATGTCATACTCGTTTTCCCTAATAGGCATGCCCATCTATCCCTTTACCAGGTTTTAAGCAGACAATCAATGTGTATTTTATGTTCAGTACATATCTTATATTTCCGAATAATTATTGTCATCCGGTAATCATATTCGATATTTACAATCATTTATTTGTATCTTTGCATTTTTTCATATCTCATTTTATGCATGAATAACTATGGTTACCATGTATGATTATGAGCTATTTGCTATCATTCCCACCTAATGCTCATATACACGATTTTACTTAAAGTGGCTTCTTCCATGTAGCCCAATAACATCCAAACGGAGTTTTGACGTAAGAAATTCAAGTGACCACCGTTGGAGGTTTGTAATGATCAGTACATGAGCAACACCATAGGCTCTTACTATTTTTCACATTTTTGGACCTAATATGAGTTCCAATATCATCAAGCTTATATGAATGGACTTAGACTAAAGGGCTTCCATAGAGTCTAATAACATTCAAAGCGGAGTTTGGACAAAGAAATTATGACCGTCCAAAGTTAGAGGCTTCCCATGAACAGTGGCTACAAGTAACTAGTAAGACCTACTGTTTTTCATGATTTCTGGACCTGATATGAGTTCCAATATTAATCTATATTAATGGATTCTAAATCAAAAGGATTTACAAAGTCCAAGAACATCCAAACGGAGTTCGAATGAAGAAATTATGACCATATCCGGTTAGAGGCTTCATGAATAGTGGCTAAGGAGCAACCAGCGTGGCCTACTATTTTCATCGGACCTAATATGAATTCCATTATTATCAACCTATATATGGATGGATTTTTTAGACTCAAAGAGCTTTCCATTTAGTCTAAGAACATCCAAAATGGAGTTCGGACGAAGAAATTATGACCATTCGAAGTTGGAGAAATTTTGATAGCATCTCCCCTAAAATCCCAATATTTCCTTAATACAAATATTCCTCAATCGAGGATTACAATCAACTAACCCAAGTCCAAAACCCCACTAATATACCAAGTAGGGACTCTTTAGACCCAATTCCATCAAAATGGGTTTATGGGTTTGATTTTCCCATACACAAACATAGACACTCATCCAAAGTTCCATACACAAATTCCAAACATTCCATACTAAAAACTACAATTTTTCCATACAAAACCTATAATTTCCACAATTCCTTCGCTTTCTTCTTCTCCTTCTTCTCTTCTTCTTTCCTTATTCTTCTTCTCTTCTCTTCTCTCTCTCATCCGTTCTTTTTGCTCTTCCAAAGACAAAAAAAAATGAGATATTTCTGGTCATATCCTTTGGATTTTAACTTTTCTTGTTTGAATCAAGTGTCCCTATCTTCATTTATTTCCAAAATTCTACTTCTCGCATATGAACTTATTAAATTATGACCCTTGTCCCGAATTGGTAAATTACTAATTTACCCTTTGACTTTTTGTATTAATTTCGAGTTTTGCTTATTTTATTTTTAGCTTTATTTTATTCCGAAAATATACATTTACTTTATTATTCCCAAACATGTTATAAAATCATTAAGGTATAATTGGGTGTTACAAGATTGGTCTTTCTCGGTTGTCCCATTCAGATTAATTGTCGCCCGCTCAATCCACTACACGAGCCGATCTGAGTGTACTGAGCATGGAGACATGGAACACTTCATGGACACCCATAAACTAGGTGGTAAATGCTAACCGACATGTAATCAGGCTCTACCTCTTTCGAGTATCTCAAACCAATAAATCTCGGCGATAACTTACCCCACTTGCCAAATTTGACCACTCCCCTCTTAGGCATCACCTTAAAGAAGACATGGTCACCTGCCTCAAACTCTAGAGGTTGATGCCGCCTGGTCTCACAGAATCCTTCCGCCATCGAGCCATGAGAAGACGCTCGCATCAAGTCCACCTTCACGAGGTGTCTCCCGATCAAAACTGACCGTGAGGCTGCGAGTTTCCTCTCTTACTTCATCCAATTGCACTCAGATCGACACGGCTCCCACTGGCCTCAGGGCGCCATCTGTATGCTCGCCTAATAAATGTCGTTGTAAAGTAACCTCACCAAGGACAAATGCTCCTCCCAACTACCTCGAGATCCGTGACACGCCCAGAGATGTTCTCTTAACACCGCATGGGTCCCGGTTTTGAATCGACTCATCCATCTGTGGATGAAACGCACTACTCATTATCAACTGCTCCAATGGCCCTTGGCTCTTCCAAAAGTGTGCCGTGAACCTGGGATCTCTATCCAATACACAAAGAGACCGTGACCCATGCAGTCTACTATTTCTCGATATACACCAGAATTCCTGCAATGTGAAGGTCATTCACATAACTAGAAAATGTGCCTACTTAGTGAGTCGGTTCACTATCACCCATCGCATTGTGTTGCATCATTCCTCGTGGCAAGTGAGTCACAAGTCCATCGTGACATGTTCCCACCTTCCACTCGCACTTCCGTTACCGGAGTAGCCCCGCCGGGCCCTGAGCAGCCAGTTTTACCGCCAGCGCACGTGAGACACCGTCGACGAAATCCCTAACATGTCTCTCTTTTCCCGCCTCCACACCCGCCATCAAGATCATGGTATATCTTCATGCCACCGATGCACCACAATATGAGAGTAGTGGAACCCTTGAGGATCTCCCTCTTCAAATCACCAACTACTTAACAACAACCCGCCCCATACCGGCGACTTCCCTCAGGTGAATAATTTAGCCTTCATCAATTGCACTCGGGACTCAGACTCTTCTCCCTAATTAAACCAACTCACAATTCGTCATTGAGACTCCTAATCTCTTGTTCAAGAGGGAAAGCTGCAGCCACCAGAACCCCTAACGCTCCCGAGCCCGATCACCCAGATCAGTCCAAACTATCCCACTGGCCTGAAAGATTCCCCGCTTACTCCCGGAAGCTACACTAGCCAAGATCTCTGCGGATTCTTTGATTGAGATATCACACTACATTTGCCTAGCCAGGTGGTAAAAGTTAAGCTTCATAATCCTCCAACTACTTATCAACTGCTGCTGCCTCATGCTGAGGTCCCAAAATATACTTCGACTTCGTGGTCCGAAACACCTAAACTGCTCATCGGGGATAACACACAGGCGCCAAATCTTTAAGGCAAAGACTATGGCCGCCACCTCCATATCATGTGTGGGGTAGTTCCGCTCATGGTTCTTCAGCTATCTAGAACCATAAGCCACAACCCTCCCAGACTGCATTAAAATACATCCCAGTCCATCTTTCGAAGCATCGCAATATACAATGTACATCGGTCCCCTTTCTGGGATGATTAGAATAGGAGCTGAAGTCAGCCTCCTTTTCAATTCCTAGAATGCTCGCTCACACAAGTCATCCCACTCAAACTTGACCCATTTCCGGGTCAACCTCGTCATAGGTGCAGCTAGTCGGGAGAAGTCCTCAATGAACCTCCTGTAATACCCTGCCAATTCCAAGAGACTGCGTATCTCGAAGACTGACTTCGGTCTCTCCCAACTCATAATTGCCTCGACCTTCTTCGGGTCCATAGAGACACCCGAAGCTTCACCTCAGTAAGTCAAAACTCGGACTTACTGAACTTTTCATATAACTGATGCTCTCTGAGGGGCTGGAGAACAATCCTTAAATGATCCTCATGCTCCTCCTCTAATCGAGCATCAAGATGTCAGCCAACAAAGACCACCACAACCGATCTAGATAGTGCCGGAACACCCTATGCATGAGGTCCATGAATGCCGCTGGCGCATTAGTTAATTCGAAAGGCATCACTATGAAATCAAATGCCCATACCGCTGGCCCCGACCGCCTGTGGATGTCCGCTCCCACCCTACAACCGATGATAACCGTGAAGGTCTATCTGAGTAGACTCGCGTTCTCTCAACCAATCAAACAAATCATCAATCCTGTGCGGATGCCGATTCGATCGTGAACCTTGTTTTAACTCGCTTCGTAGTCAATACACAAATAAGGGTCTATCCTTCTTTTTTGCAAACAGAACTCGGAGGTCCCTAAGGTAAGTGCAGTCTAATGAACCCTTTGTCCAACAATTTGGCAAATTGGACTCGAGTTCCTCAGAACTCCAACTAGTGCCATCCCCATGCTGAGTCATACAAAGGCAACGTGCCAGATGTAACTTGATGCAGGAGTCTACATCCCTACGGTAATCTCAGAACTCATCCGAAAACATCCTCGCACTCTCGCAACCACTCGAGGTAGACTCCACGCCCCGTCTCACCTCATCCTCCGTGGTAAGACTTCAGCCAACCCTCAACTGTGCGTTCCATCAAAAGTTGTACACAATGGGGTAAAGCATCGTGGCGATCCCCTTGAAACACAAACATGCACCCATCTCGTGTGTGCAGAATCCTCCCACGACACACCGATGACTCACTGTGTGTGCTCAACTGCCCATCCTAAGGATGACATCAAACTCGATCATGTCCATGACTCAATCCACTAAGGAGAACTCCTGAGATCTCTAACTCACAAATTGGGCAACATCCGCTTGAACACCACTTAGTTTCGAGGAGAGCTCATACAACCCGCTCTCCAAGGTCTCGACCTCTAAGCTTAACTCGTCCACACATGATGCAGCAGTAAATGAATGCGATGCACTGTAATCAAATAATATATTTGCCCCATAAAGTAGATAACAAAATATACTCTTATACGATCGACGCTTATGCTCGGGTCAGGGTACTATGGCGCAAACACGCCTGGGTTCTTTGAAGTGCCGACTTGTGGCCCCTGACCTCGCTCGACCGACTGTCTGCGGATCGAAGGCACTTACGCAATACCAGACCTAAATCGGTCCTCCGCCCATCCCGTAAGAAGTGAACAAACGTGTTCATAGACGCCCCACCTGGTGCCTAAAATGTGGTGTGTCTCATAACTCGAGATCCTGCCTTTGGCGCGGGCAATCCCGCTCCTCACATGTCCGTGGATGTTGACAATGGTAGCATATAATCGGCCCTACATGGCTAACACCATCGTCATCCCACAATCGTCCGCATCCGCACCATCCCACAACGGTCTGAGCTCAAGAAGGCCGATTATCCTTCCTCTTCTCACTCAGCACTCACTTCTCCTATGCTCGCATCAATAATCTCTCTATTACCATAGTCAGGTCGACCATGTGAGTCCACATTCCTATGTACAGAAGTCCTCGTAATCATGGCCCGGATGGACAACTTCAGACCATCTTTAAATTCCTGACCTTGGCAATATCTATGGCCACATAATCATCCTCGAAATGTGCTAACTCTGTGAACTTAGCCACGTATTCGAGTACTGTCATGGATCTTTGTCTCAACCTCGAGAACTCGAGCCTCGTATCAGGAAACTCTGGTAGTTGGAAATTTTTCACAAATGATCAATTACTGCTACTGGGTGAAGGTTGTAAAACCTGAAAATCTCTCTAGACTCGAATGAAGAAATGGACTCACCGCTGAATTCGCCTCGCGAAATCTAGTTACCCGCTAGCCTGTATCGATTCGAGAAGGTCGGAATTCACGTATTTCGAGGCGAAACAGACCAATGACATGGTGACACGTGGCATGCCACATGGCATCATGAAGAACTAGGTGGCAAGTGCCACTTGGGCTTAGTGATGTAAGTGATATCACCTGATGTCAGGTACGACTGAGCGGGTGACACATGGAAGCCATGTGTCACACCACAAAACAAAGTAACATCAATTTGGGAACCAAAATCATTTTGGGAATAAAAAAAAAAAAAAAAAAATTTATAAAAAAAGTGATTAGTTCGTAGAGGAGGAGTAGAACGAAAGGAAAGGGATGTGTAGAGAAAAGAAAAGGAAAGAAAAAGAGAAAAAGAAAGAAAGTGGTAAGATGAGGAGAAAGGGAGAAGGACCGGCCGTTTCTCCCTCACTTTTCGCTTTCGCGGACTAAGAAGAAAGTTCGCTCACGCTACCACGCCTACACGTAGGTGCCAAAAGTGGGGTTTCACCGGCTCTAAGAGGTGGGTTTCCTCCTACTCCGTTCATTTCAGCCCGTGAGGTCAACGCTTCGCCCACTCCCATCAACTGTTCCATCAGTCCGCCATTGATATCGCTATCGGCTATTCGGGATCCATCGAGCTGCTAATACGCCCCGAATCGAACAAACTGCAGAATGGAAAATGTGGTATGCCCGAATTTCACCACCCTTGCGAATCAGCGCCGCTTAACTTCGAATCTAGCCATAACTTTCCGATCTCGAACCCGATTTATGTTCTCGACTTCCAAAGAAATATTATTGAGCCTAGAATTTAATAAGCTGAAGTTCTCAGCCAAACCGGTCAACAGTGGCTTGGTCATGGACCGCTGAGGAACAAGTCGCTTTGGTTTCCGAACTCGCTTCTGAATCACATTCGAAATGCTTCGGGCTGGCATGGCCTAAGCAGAAATCATGTGTTACATTTTGTATGATATTTACAAATTCTGGAATTTTTGGACTAAGTCTACATTTTTCCGAGGCCAAGTATGGATGGATTTATGGTCAGGAATAGCTAATGTGTGTTATTACTGTAAATTGAATAATATGTTTATGTGTGAAATTATGTGATATATGTGGGATAAAAATGAAAATAATTATATGCATTAAACATAATTATCCATGACACTTGACATGTAATGTGTGATTTATATGTTGTATATGACACGAGCGCGACATGTAGCATGAAAAATGACATGCAATGACACTTGCATTGCATTTATGAACGGGCACGTATGACATGGTGTGAGTGATGGAAACGATCACCCCGTGGTTTGAGAGGTGGGTTCGATGGTACATAAAAAAAGCACATTATTTTCGTAGATCAGTCTACGCATCTCTCGCACTCAAAGTACGTATCGGAGATTGTCCACGCATTTCGAGGCCGACCAAAGTACCCAACATCAAGACCGCTCCACACTATATTTCGGAGATTGTCTAATAAGAAAATAAAAAAAATAAAAAAAAAAGATTTTGTTTTGGAAAAAGGGTCATGGACGGAACGCCCATGATGGTTTTTCACACTTGGCATATGCCTGAGTGAGGGAATCAGTGAGGACTCGGAATTGGGTCATGATTGGTCGTATCTTATTCATAACATGTAGGCATTCAGGTGTGTGATTGTGTAACTGGCATTGCATGTGCACTTAGGTGGGGAGTACTTTAGAGATTTATTCACCGGGCTTGCTCACCTGGGCCGTGGGATCACCCTCTTCTGTGTACACGAGGACGACGCTCCTTCGAGGCCATGAATATGAAGAGGGCCAGGTTGTGGCCTTGAACACTATGTTTGTAAAATATATCGGGACAATCTATTTTGATATATTTTTTGGCTCAGAAAAGAGTCAGATATCAAACTCTCAGATAATAATATGGGAAGTTGTATGTTTGCAAGAAATATATAAAGAAATGAGTCCCTGTGAATGGGATTGACTAGCGTGGACATCGGATCATCCAACGCCCACGACTATTCCTTGGGTTGACGGGTTGTCAATCGACCCTCGTCGGAAGGTCGCGTACATACCCTAACCGATGCCAGGGAAAACTTGCTCATAAAGAGCTCTTTAAATCTTACCCATGTCATGGCCTCCCAACTTAGAGAGCCACCCAATCTCATCATAAATGGATCCACCCTCTGTACCTGAAATGTCGCCGACCCGATCCGTCACATCGGAGGTAATCTCCATAGCCTCAAAGACTCTTTCTACCTATCGGAACCAATGGTCAGCCACCACCAGGTCCCCTCCCTCTGAACGTAGGAGGATGATGCGCTCTAACCTTTAGAGGTCACTCGGCCCTCCCTGACTACCAGCTGCACTAGTTTGTGCAATGGTGGTAAATGCAGCACCCATCACCTCCACAAATGCCTGCTGATCAAAGCTAGGCGATGGTGAGCTACTGCCCCGTGGACGACCTCTACGTCCGCATCCTTGACTTGCCATCTCTACAAGTTAACATAGCAATTTGAGATTCTCTCTTTTCCTTTATCACATTAGTGGTGCATAATGGAAAACACTAATAAATAACTATTCCTACATAATCATGCTTATTCGCTTTCGAACCCTACAAGCCACGCTTACTAACCCTAGTGTCTTCACTTCTATACACATTCCCATCATGCATATATTCACATAACCACAATACATCTCCCGTGGAACATATTAGAACACAAAAGCAATCAATGCACATAATGCCGTGTTCTACACCCATGCCCACTAATCCTAGGTATCAGATACCTAACTCTACTCACCATGACAAGCCAATATTCGGTGGGCCGGTGGATACCCCCACCTGAGTTCCTAGGTAATCATTAACCTAAGCTTTGATACCAAGCTATGACGCCCCAACCCAGGGGTCCCGCTGAAAACCCATCAATTTACGGAATATTCGTGGTGTCAGATGATCTAATGTCCACACTGGTCAATCCCATTCACAAGGACTCATTTCTTAAATTTTTTCTCAGAATATACAACTTCCCATATTATTATACAAAAGTTTGATATACAATCCCTTTTACAAAAATATATATCAAAAACAGATCGGGTCTCCAATATATTTTATAAACATAGTGTTCAAGGCCACAACCCGGCCCTCTTCATACTCACGGCCTCGAAGGAGGGCCGTCATCCCGTGTACCTGAAAGGGTGATCCCATGATGTAAGGAGCAAAGCCTAGTAGATATATCTCCCTCCCACAAGAGCTACTCTCCACCTATGCACACGCACGCCGCTACACAATTATACACCTCGAATGCCTACATGTCATGAATAAGATGCGCACTCAATCAGACCCAATCCCGAGTCCTCATTGATTCCCTACACATGATATGCCAAGTGAAAAACCGCTGCGGCGCTCCGCCCATGACCCTTTTTCCAAACAAATCTTTTAGTTTTATTTTTTATCGGGATGCTTCCGAGATATAGTGTGGATACTTTGATCACATTTTCGTCACTTCCGAGAAGTACTGTGGGATGTAATCTTTATACATTCGTCACTATGAGGGCGACAGACAATCTTTCGATACTTAATTTGGTCATCCTCAAGAAGTACCGACAATCTCTCCGATATGTACTTTGGTCGCCATGAAGTGGTTGTGGACACCCGATACGTAATCTGGTCGGGCCCCGAGAAGTACTGACACCGACACGCATTTTGGCCGGCCGAGAAGTACCTGCGGATGTTTCCTGAAAATCATTTGCATTCTTGATGTACCATCGAACCTCAAACATGTGGTCGATTATTTCCATGCACTCACACCCATGTCATGCGATGCGCCGTTCATATATGTAATGCAAGTGTCATTGCATGTCATTTCATGCTACATGTACACTATGTGTCATTGATTCGTGTGCAAAGAGGTTGGTCCGGAATCAACAATATTTATAAACCTAAACTTTTCATCACCGTAGCATAGCTATCGTGACATAAAGGGCTCTAGGCCGAACACGCAGAGCGGGGTTTTCTTCTGCAAAATGTGGGTGGACTTACAATTAAGGCCAAAATGGTGAATTCAATTTGGATTTTAAGGTTTTGTAAAAACAGTGAGGTTTGATGGTAGAAAACTGGAAATAAAATGAAGAAAAATATAAAAAGAACTCCTTATAGCATCGGGCCACTGGGTTTGAAATTCTAAGGTAATTGAGGGTCCTCGTCCCGTCTCATGGAGGATGACTTATAGTCATTTCGAACCGGATCTCATTTGACATTAAAACTGAACCCTAATAATTTTCTCTTGATATAAATTTATCGGACATAACAGCTTCCAGACAGCTTAAAATTCATCTCTTGTCCTACTCATAACAACGAATAAAATGGCAACTATCGAATCTCGTGATCTAGCAATAAGCATCCACTGTTGGTCAATCAAGGCACATCCAAGGGATTTAAACCTAGAGTAAGAGATAGAAACATAAATGACAATAAATGCTTGTGTTAAAAACATGAGAACCAACAATTTACCTTAGATTCAAAGCCCACAGCTCCTCCCTCTTCAAGGATGGGTTTAGCTAACCATCCTCCCTCGAGTTGTCATCCTCGGGCAGTGCTCAAGTGTGCGTAGAAAAGTGGGAGAAAATGAGAGAAAGCGAGCAAGCTGAAAACTCCCGCCTAGGCTCTCTATATTAAATGCGTAACGGAAACGCTTTACAAAGGAGTACTGGTCATGGGCTTATATAGCCTCAAATCAAGCAAAATTACCAAAATACATGGAATACCACTACTACATGAAGGGTATTTTAGGAAAAAAAAAAAAGGCAAACGGGTTCAACTAGGGCCAAAATTTGAAAAGTAGGGAAGGAAATTGTGATGCTGCGAATTTTCAGAGTTCAGAAACTGGCAGTTGTGAAATTCTTTCGCAACCCTTCAAATTCGCAGCGGGCTCAATCCCTTCTGTTTTCACTCCCTCTTCCTCCGGTTTCGAGCATGCAACACGGAGTTCAACCTGATTCTTTGCAGCGTGAGTTGACTCAATAATTTTATGAAATTTAGCTTGGTAAAAACTACAAAATAACCACAAAAATGCGATCAAGAGAAGAAGTCAATCTTAATGAAAATTCCACATTGTTGATTAGTACACAAAAAGTGCTCAAAACCCCTAATAAACAAGGTTCAAAATAGCACTATTTGGGCACTAATCGCTCCCCCCAACCAACACATTGCTAGTCCCTTAGCAATGAAAGAAAGAAAGAGTAACAAAACAAAAACAAAATTATGTTCTCAAAAAAAAAAAAAAAAAATGGTATTTCAAAAAGTATGTGGATGAGTAATGCCTAACCTTCAATGAGAATCACCGAAACCCTGCCTAATAACCATCTCGAGAGAGTGAATGCCATATGCATCTCAAGATCAAAAGAGTTTCCTTCTCTAGAGAATCAACTCTAGAACTTCCACCAAATTCAAGTGTTTATATGATTAGTTTTCAACAACAACCGCTAAACTGCACTCTCCCAACCGCTTATCGCACAACCTAATACACTAACCGACCTAAATAGATCAAGACCCACTCTTTTTCACAATCCATTATGTTGTAGGGGTGCAATGCTGAGGAATCAACTTCACCAAAGTCCATGTAACGGGGATCCACCAATGACTCCCAACCAATTAAGGCTTAGGGCATCAAGTCTTAAGGATTTTTCAACCACTAACTCTTTAGGTTTCAATTTCCTACTTAAATGAGTTTGAGACTCCAGCACCTATAACTTGCTAACTCCATTTATTCACCCATGTAGTGAGGCACTGTCGGTGGTCTCAACCAGCCATTTAGGACACTGGCTTTGAAGATTCTCGCTATATACCCTCTTGATCGTGCTCGGGTTTCATGGCAAAGCGTTGCAATTTTTCTTTTCTTTTTGTTTTTGTCTTTGTTTTTCACTTCCTTTTATTTTGGAAGACTCATTGGCCTTCTTTTCATGGGGTTCCTTAACTATTCAAGGTGGTCAACAATACTAGGTCAGGCTTTTGCAAGATTTAAGATGCTAGACAAGCTTTTCAAATTTTATCGTTGAAACTTGATATGCACAAGCAGGGTGGGAGTTAGCTGGGAGGTGGAAGAAAAGGCTCTAAAGCAACAAGAATTCAACCAATTATCCACTCAATTAGGCATGGAACTAATCTAACATCAACATAATTGACAATGTTTCAACTTTTCATACTGCAAGTTAGGCAAAACACAAAAAAAAAAAAAAAAAGGGTGTAATTTTTGAAACTACAATTGGAAGTTGTATGATCTGTATAAAAAGAGATATGACTATATTTTCGTTTTTACAAAAAGAAACTAATAGCTTTACAACCAAAACAAACAACAAGCTACCGAACAAAACAAAATGGACTTGCTCAAAATAGTAGTAAAAACATAAATGTAAAAGCCACTTCTTTCACTAACTCTCCCAACAAATGTCACATCGTCTCAACCCGGGGCTCCTGGATTGAAAGGTAGAGAAGGAAGTGCCACTCCCTGCAGGAGCACTGGTGGATATCATCCTCTCGTACAAGGTGCCGAGGAGCCATGAAGGATGAGAACTCCGCTATCACACGCTAGCATGTCCAATGAAGTCAGATGGTGTCAGCGGGTGGCTATTGTCGTGTCATTATATTATCCAAAAAGCACCAAGAAAATCACGAGAGATAAAGGTGGCGCCCCGCACCAACTACACACAAGAACGCTTAACATGTTTCAAGGCAAACAATCTCACAGTTATGGTACAAAGATCACGGTCGGTAGTTGCTGATCTGATCTCATATTAGCAGAGGCATCCCAAGTGATATGATAGAGGCACGTGGAAGCCCATGGTCAACCAACCACTAAGAAATTGAGTCTGGCTAGAGATGAATCATAAAATCAGACAAAGATCATTTAGCGCGACAAGCAACTAGTCTCCATATCCTACGCGAGGCCAACCTATGTCCCAGGTGAAACAGCAACGCAGAAGTCACACCTATCATCAGTAAGAATGGCTCCTGTCAACTTCTACGGTGCTCTAATCGGGGCTCAACAGGAAAACCCATAAGGATCTAACACCCAGCATAGCCCTCGGAATAGGGAGGGGGTATGGACTAAATTTAAGTCGTTCCTCAAGGTGGACTCTCGGTCTCTCAAAGGGAACAAGGAGGCTGTCATGAAAGCTCATGTGGCTGAACAAAACCCTTGGATATGATATAGAGCCTAATAGCTCATTCGCTTGTACTATATGTTGGAGCGGGAAGAGGTTGAACCGTGAGTATATGGTCGATAAGGTTACATCTAGTAAAGGTTCCTAAAAGGATAGATCCCCAAGTGACGCGCTCCGATAACAAAGTAACCATCTCCCCAAGGCAAGGGTGGGGCCACAAACAGAAATGGCCGGGAAGTTGGCTAGGACAATTGGGAAATTGAATGCAGCTGCAATTCGGTGGCTCGAAGAGTCCCCTCACGGCCATCAATAGAGAAGTGGATGGCAGTAGGATGGGGGACTCGCCTGGATGTCATAGTATGGTAGAACTCAATGACCACCCGGGGGTAGAAAAACCAGTGCGGGGTCATAAAAGGCTCCAGGGACTACCGCTGCATAAGCCTCATGGAATCTCTGAGCTCAAGATCGGCAGCAAAAGATGGAAAATAATAATATGTCTCGTAGTGCACTTCCTTGGTACTGCAATTTGAATTGCCTGTAATGGGGCCGCAATGGAAGAAGGGGCGCTGGATAATAGAAGTAGGAGATAGATTCGGGGGGAAGTCATCAGCTGGTCCCTGAATAGGTGGGGAATGAGGCTCCCGGGCCTCGAATCAATGACTCATTGGGCCTAAGTTCGGGTCTCGAGGTGGGGCCCCGGCATGGCTGGGCGGGTGATGAGGAGATGGAGGAGCAGCCCAACCCATGTATCATATCTCGCCTGGGGGCAGGAGTCGGAGAAGCGGGCACGGCAAATCTACCGCATGTGAGGAGGCTCCCGACTCCTAGGCATCGTAAGGGTGGAGAAGAAGGCCGCACTGAGGCTCCATTGCCATGCCCTCCGCGAGTCTTGGCCATGCTTCGATTAGGGAAGAGACGAGAAGGTGGAGAGAGGTTTTCTCTTCAGAAAGGGAATGAAATGAATTAAGAAAAGGTTGGGGTTTATATAGAGGATTGGGAAGGAAAGGTTTAGTTAAATAGTGTCCATAAATGGGCACTAAAAACTAGGTTAAAAATCTAGGAAATTTATTAGGGGTACTAAACGAAGAGGATGCGGTGGAGACGAAGAGGCAAGATATCAAGAGATTTAGCAAATGTAAATTTTGTAGTCGCAGTACTCAACTAAAGAATTACGCTCGCTCTACTACACCTGCAAAACAAAATACCAAAAATTATGAGAATGTGCACATGATAATAAGAAAAATTACAAAGAAAACTAAGCTAAAATTGGGGAAATTATGTAAAATTACAAATAAAACTTAAAGCAGGAGAAAAAAAAATTCAACAAAATTTGGAGTGGTTTCTGAGTCTCTGTAGAAACCACTCTTAATAAGGTAGCCTTTTGGTTCAAGGAGGATCAAGGAGGGGGATCTCCTCCTTGTCTCGTCGCGAACTCGTATTGCATATAGGGTTTACAGCCTTTCGCCCATCGACCTTGAATACCCCGCTATCTCGAATTGATCGTCCATCGCATCCATTACGATGAACTGGATGGATGATGAATGGACCGTCCATCCGGACGGAGCTTCTCGTCAATAAATAGTGGTAGTGTAGGTAAACATACAGAAAAGGATTTCGAATCATACAACAGGACTTGGTCCCCATGCTTGAAAGTTTTGCGTGCTATTATTTGATCATGCCATTTCTTCAATCCGTCTTTTGCAATTTTGGAGTTCAAGTAGGCATTGTTTCACAATTCTTCCAATTCATTGATGTCGAGGACCCTTTTTAGGCCAGCTCTTCCCAAATCTAGGTTCATCTTTTTGATGGCCCACCATGCCTTATATTCAATCTCCACAGGCAGGTGGCATGCCTTGCCATAAACCAAGCGATACGGCGACATTCCAAGAATGGTCTTGAAGGCTATTCTGTATGCCCACAAGGAATCTAGCAACTTGAGAGACCAGTCTTTTTTGTTGGAGTTCACCACTTTCATCAATATGGTCTTGATTTATCGGGCGAGCTCAACTCGACTAATTGGGCCGAGGGTGGCACGGGTGGCCACTTTATGCTTGACACCATATTTAGTTAGGAGGTTCTCAAAGGGTTTGTTGCAGAAGTGTGAACCTCTGTCACTGATTATGGCCTTTGGGACCCAAATCCGAAGAAGATATTTTCTTTCAAAAATTTGAGCACCACCTTGTGGTTCCACTTCGCCCCAAGGCAATCGCTCAACCCACTTCGGCTACGCGTCAACCCCCACCAATATGTATATGTATCCAAAGGAAACTGGAAATGGCCCCATAAAGTCGATGCCCTAAACATTGAATAAATCAACTACTAAAATTGGGTTTTGGGGCATCATGTGACGGCTAGAGATCTCCCTAGTCTTTGGCATTCACGACGTACCCACATATGTCAGGTGGGCATCCTGAAAAGAGAAGGCCAATAGAACCTGTGATTGGAGCACCTTCATGGCGTACCGAAGCAAAATGACCTCCACATGCATTCTCATGGAAGGGATCGAAAGTATTCTCGCTGCTCTTCCTCAAGCACACATCTTCTAATTATCTGCTCCAATGTCAATATTTGAACAAGAAATGGTTATTCCTAATAAGAGGGAATGAATCTTTGCAAAGAAGAACTTTGCTGTCCCCAGGCCTTCTAGTCAATTAGCATTTCCGGGCTTCCAAGAAACGACAATGTGAGCATACTACTGGCATTTTCCAAGTAGAGGGACCTCAGGAAACTCATCATTAATTGGAGGGTTGTGGGTGTTGTGCTATGGTTAGTCGCGAGACAACTGCACAACATTCTCCACCCTTTATCCTTGATTCAGAGGTTGAATTCCTCAAGGAGGAGAACCCACCCACAAGCCTCTAAACGGCATTTTTCTCGTGAGAAGGTGCTTCAAAGGCTAATGGTCCAGAAAATTATGATGTTCGACCACTGCTAAGTATGCACGAATTGGTCATGCGGCATAGACCAATCGCGCAGTTCTTCTCTGGTGGCATAATTCCTTCCCAGGCTTCATTCAACGCTTTGCTTGCATAGTATACCACATAACGCTTCTTCTTCTTTGATCGAGAATCGCTTCCAATGGCAAGATCACTGTGACGCACATAACATCAAAAGGTAACCGCCACTAGTCTCTCACTATTGGTGCAAAGGTCATGCTTCGAGCTCCTCAAGCTCCTTCGGGCACCCATCATCCCATATAAACTTGGCATCCTTCTTCAACAGCTGGTAAAGAGGTTTGTCAATTTTTGAGAAGTCCTTGATGAACCTCCTATAGAAACCTGCATGCCCAAGGAATTGAATCATTGTTTTCACATTTGTGGGAGAATGGAGTTTGGAAATTAGCTCAATTTTTGCCTTATCAACCTCAATTCCCTGGTTGGATATGATATGCCCCAGCACAATTCCTTGTTTGACCATAAAATGGCATTTTTCCCAGTTAAGCACCAAAATTTTCTCAATACACCTATGCAGGACGGTTTCCAAGTTGATCAAGCATTCTTCAAAACTCCCTCCATATACTGTAATGTTGTCCATGTAGACCTCCCTAATGCGCTCCTCCAAATCACTGAAGATACTAAGCATGCATCTCTGGAATGTGGTAGGGTATCAGACAGTCGAAGGGCATCCTCCTGTAAGCATAAGTCCCAAATGGACAAGTGAAAGTGGTCCTTTCTTGGTCCTCTGCAGCAATTTCGATTTGGAAGTACCTTGAATAGCCATCCAAAAAACAGTAAAAGGGATGCCCATAAATTCTTTCGAGAAGTTGGTCCATGAAGGGTAGTGGGAAGTTGTCCTTTCTTGTCACTTCATTCAATCTCCTGTTATCAATACATACCCTTCAACTTGTGGCAAGGAGGGTGAGCACCTCCTCTCCCTTCTCATTATGCACAGTGGTCACCCTAGACTTCTTGGGCACAACTTGGTTTGGACTCACCCAAGTGCTATCGGATATGGGGTAAATGATACCAGCTTGTAGCAATTTCAGAACTTCTGCACGTACTACTTCCTGCATGTGAGGATTCAATCTTCGTTGTGGCTGCTTGATTGATCTCGCTTATTCTTCTAAATAGATGTGGTGGGTGCAAATCAAAGGGCTAATTCCTTTTAAATCAAAGATTTTCCACCCAATAGCCTGCTTGTTCTCCTTGAGGATGTCCAACAAACTATTTTCCTATGAAGCATTGAGCAGGGAGGATATAACAACGGGGACATTGCTCATTTTCTTCTAAGTATGCATACTTTAATTCCACAAAGTGTGGCTCGAGGATCCATTTTTTGAGGCTCATTGGTTCCTTCCTCAATAAGTAAAGATAGAATTTCTTATTTTTTTTCTCCATGGCCCATGTACACAAGTCTTGGGTTCGCTGCAACTCTTTAGCACAATCAGATAATTCCTCAATCAGCACGTCCTGCAATTGTCGCCGCCGCCTTGTTCCTCCGCACAGTGTCAATTACGCAAACGCCCTCTGCACTTCTCTTCCATCGGGTTGTATGCTTTTGCCTGGCGGGAAGATATTGAGCTCCAAAGTCATGTTCCCGAATGTAAGTTGCATAACTCCATTTCAAAATTGATGATCGACAGAGGTGGCTAAGAATGGTCTTCCAAGGATTATAGGCACATAATTAGCTCCCACTACAACTGGCTCTGTATCAAGCACAACAAAATCTATAGGATAGTAGAATTTGTCCACTTGTATCAACACATCCTCCATAGTGCCCTTCGGAATTTTTATGGATCTGTCTGCTAGAGATAATGTGATGGCGGCTTGCCTTCCCAAACAACTTCAGACATCGACACAAGTGGAGAGAGTTGAAACTGGCTCAAGCCCAAGAATGCCTTCTCTACACAAGTTCCCCCGATGTTCACCAAGATGGTAGGACAGCCCGGGTCTTTGTATTTCACTGGAGTCTTGCACTGAATAATGACATTGACTTGTTATGTCAAGAAGGCCTTCTTATCAACATTTAACCCTCTCTTTACTGTGCACAGGTCCTTTAAAATTTTTGAATAAGTTGGAACCTGTTTGATAATGTCTAGCAGGGGGATGTTGACTTTCACCTGCCTTAACACTTCTGTAATCTCACCGGTCGATGGCCTTGTTTTTTAGTGCTTGAGGAAAAGGTGGAGGCGTGCCCTTCTTCACCGCATCTTCTTTAATCACGCTTTCTTCGTTCAACTTCCTTTCCTTTCAGGCCTCTCTTCTCGTTGGTCTGGGATCGACCGTCAACCTCTTTACCACTCCTCAGAGTGATTACTGCTTTGACTTCATCTATCTTGGGAGGTGGTTCACTGGACGAGCTCAATTCGTGCACTCCTCTAGGATTAGGCTATGTTTGAGAGGGGAACTTTCCTTTTTCTTGCACCTGCTGCTGGTTTGTCAACCTAGAAATCGAATACTGCAGATTGTCAAATTTTTGGGCAAGATCAGACTGCAGTTTCTCAATCTTTTTGTTTAGTGTGCTTTCTACCGTATCGATCCTCTAGTTAGCTTAAGTATTTACTGCCTTCTATTATTCTACAAAACTACCCACCACTTTGCTTAAATTCATTATAGCTTGCTCAACCAAAGATGAGGATGGTGGTGGCTATGGTTGAGATAAAGAACCATACTACTGTTATGCACCAGGGGGTACATATGCTGGAGGCTTTGGTTTCAAGGAGAGGTTAGGATGGTTCCTCCAATTGGGATGTGTTGCTGTATGGGGCATTTGTCAGGCTTGTATCGTCCTCACAACATCGGGCTTGTTCACCTAACATATCCTCATCAAGGAATAGTCAAGCAAGACTTCCTCCCTCGTGGTCAGCAGATCGGCAATGAAGCATGGTCAGGTCAAGTAGTTGGTGCTGCACTACTACTCGCACCTCATATTGATTTCTCATTTCTAGCTCTTCCAACCTTCTAGCTAAGGTGGATGGCTTTTGGTTTTTCATTTCCATGTTATGTCCTCCCGGGAGGAGTACATGCCTCCCCTCGAGTCAAGCTGCGTCTCATTTTCCCGCCTCCCTTTGGTCAGGGTCTATCCTAAGCCTTAAGTGTTTCTGCCACATAGTTCAGGAAGTCCATGGCTTCTTTAGGGTTTTTACTCAGAAAGTCTTCTCCACACATAGTTTCCAGTAATTGCTTCATAGCAGGGGACATTTCATCATAAAGGTTGAGCAACGATGTGTCAAAGCCATGGTGAGGGCAGCACTTTGTTTGTTTCCAAAATACCTTCCTCAAAGACTGATATAGAATTTCTCATTTTCAAGGGCTGCAAAGGTGTAAATCTGCCTCTGCATCGTTGGGTTCTATTACCTCGAGCCAAATTCGGGCTCGTCTTCGCAGTCGAGGAAAATATTTTAGCCTCATTAGATTTAGGTTGGTAGCATCTTCCTTGAAGGTATTGTAGACTTCCTCAAAATCCCGGATATGTGTATACGGGTTCTCACTCTCCATACCATGGAAGGTGGGAAGTAGAGGCAGAATGTAGGGTTTGACAATCATGTCCTCTACTAGGGGTGCAATACATGAGGGTGCACTCACCCTCGAGGGATGTATGTGGTCCCTCATGGACCTATATGCATTGGGATTTCT